>JANTCA010001428.1:0-12013 GCA_024741275.1 Chironex yamaguchii
TTTTGAACGTGACGGACAAGAATATTGCATCATACTGAGTCATAGAGCATGCGCTGACCTGGCCGTATCGTACGCGCTGGCAAGTGGAGGTCGGTCTTTAGTTACTCTTATCTTGTTATTCAATGTGATGTTTCTTAGATAGTCAATTAAAAGAAAGCGTCTCCTTTACCAATGCAATAGGTCTCAGATTTCTAAATACAATATTTGCCTTAAAAAGCCGAAAATTCGCCGTTAGATATACATCTTTTGAAAAGAGTAATGATACAAATTTATAACTTAATGGTTATATACTAGCCCGATGGCACTGCATTTATCAGAGAATTCGTTCTTCGACGCAAGAGGCTCGTAAAGAAGTTTAAATTTCCGTTGTTAAAATTTGCCAGCTACAATGACAACTAAAATTGCGAACAGTCAATTTGGTTTCTACATTGCATTCTCAGTCTCAATGCATTGCTGCCACTGCATTGTTTTATAAATACTTTTTGCAACTGCTTTCCCGATTCCCCTAAACTTTCTTCCCATTTTCCAAAAGTTACAGTAACCTGCATTGATGTTATTTACATGTAAGATCTACTTCCATGTCTGTGCGATAAACTGCACTTGTCATCTTAATTTCCCAATAATGTTCTGCATCATCTCGTAAAGCATGACTCCCTCTAACTCCGTCTGCCAAAATTGTAAATAGCCTGGTTTGTGATGAAAAAGAAAAGCAAAAAAGAAAGTGAAAAAGAATAGCAAGTAGAAAGAGAGAGAGAGAGAGAAAAAAAGGTAGAAGATATAAAAATAACGATTTTGTTGATATAAAAATTAATAAGTTATAGTCGGGAGAGGAGAGTAACCAAATTTTAGACGTTTTATATGTTTTCTCGGGCACAAAACGTATTCTGACATTCGTGGTGAAAAGGCTTTTGATGTTATTTACCCTCTAACCAACCTGTTTTGCTTTAAGACACGCACACACACACATTGCAATGGAAGGGTCAGGTTGAATCACACGACAGCACTGTAGTGACGCAATCATCAAATCATGACCTCTTAAATTCACCTATGAGAAACAACGTCCCGGTAGCTCAGTTATCAGAGCATCTCCCCGGAAAGCAGAAGTTTGTGAGTTCAGCCCCCGCTCTAGATGTAGGTTGTGCTTCTCAGGAGAAGAACAACTGAACTTTCATATCAAGACAACATTTAAGATAATAACTACAGGGTCACAAAAAAGTTACGAAATTATCACCTAAGTGGTTTCCATCTAACATTCTCTAAGCGATAAACGCTATACTTAATGAATTGATGACTAGTGAATTTTGAGCTCCCTTTTGAAGAAGAGAACGATCCGTTCGCGAATTATCGACCTACGGAACCTCAGTCAAGTCTCAGATCGCTGTGCTTTACCACTAAACTACTTACTAAGCTCAGATAAGACATTATCTCGTAGCTTTTACTTTTATATTGCTCACTGATTCACTACAACATGTAAACATGTGTCAGTAGGGGATCATTGCTCCCTAGAGACGCCCCCGAAGTTTGCGCGTTACCTCAAAAACAGATTCTCCCCAGGCTTCAAAAGCGTCACTGGCTTTTCCAGCCTCGATCGCAAATCATGCCCCGTTTCATAAAACGAATGTTTGAAGATCTAGGGCAGCGATCCTATGCTGTGAAGAAATACATGTTATACCTACAATACCAGGAATTTTGCACCTTATGATGTTTCATACTCAGTCAGAAGGAATTTAAGCATTCCTTTACTTTTATCAGGACTACAAAGCTGCGTTCTTATCACTTGTGATTCTGAGTTGGTAACACACAGCGCACGAAACTCACTCTTATCATAATGGCTGATAGGGACAATATATTTATCGATATTTTCTCAAATGAGGATGATTTCAGCTTTGAAGGCAGCTCGACACGTAAAGTATCTGAATACAACCCAGGATCAGGGTTAATGATGGTCAGTGGCTATGGGACTGATGGTAGCGAGTCAAAATCCTCAATAGAGAATCGAGGTAACTTTATACCCGAGACCGCAGATGCACTATCCTCCCAGATCTAATGCCAATATTTATAAATAATGATGCCAGATGAAGTTGTTGACGTGGCAGTTTGTTTACTTTGTTTCATAGTTATTCTATGTTGTTCTTAAAGTTATTTGTCTTATGTGCAACCAGCATTTGCCCCTAAGGCCAGAACAACAAGCCCTTGTCATCTATGCCATATTTTTCATTTCTTAGGTCGTACTATCAAGCAGTATTGCTTAGTTGAATGACCGTGTACATGTTTGTGTAATATGACAAGTATGCTCACTAAGTCTCGTGACCTCACGGCTTTACGGTCTTATAGTGCGCAAAAATTTCATCCCAAGAATCAACATTCGCCAACAAGACCTAGAAAACATTAAAGATAAACTATTTAGAGTTTGAATGTATATATAGTGCCCCATTTTTGGAGGATGGATACTTTATTTTCATTACTAGTTTTGGCATTCAAGTATAAAATACGTTATTTGGCTCAAACATACGTTATGTTGGTAAAAGGGTCCGTTATGTTGGGATAAGCACATGTTATGTTGGTGAAAATATATGTCATGTTGGCATAAACATACCTTATGCTGGAGTAAGCATACCTTACTTTGGCAAAAGCATATGGCATTTAGTTATAATCATACCTTATGGTGGGATAAACTTGCCTTATGGTTGCATTATCATATGTGATGTTGATGGTTGTGATATTATAGGTCAAAGTTTTTATTTTTCTCGGCTATTACAATGGGTATGTGCATGTATTTAAAACTTTAAATATCCTTACCTCTTAGCCTTTTTTCCTCATACATTTTTGATGGAGAAAAGGTTGAATAAATGGACAGAAAAAATTTAAAATTTCGCCTGTCAACTCTTAACCCTGCTATGCCTTGATTTTGGTGCCAAGAGTTGAGACCTATCATCCGATTAAAAGATATTTCACTTAGTCTCAAATGCAGTTCAATAAGGCTTCAATCATCTTCTGAGGACGTGACATATCCCATTCTGCACGAGTCTTCTTCATTGCCCGTAGATGCCAAATCTCTGATTATGGCCCCAGAATTGTTAAGCAATTGAAAGGACCCATGTTTTCATTTTCTGGAAGCTAAGGTCCTTGCCAACCAGTTTTTTTATGTTTTTACCTTTTTGTTGGAAAAAATTCAAGATTATGTATTTGACATCTGCATATTGTTTTGGATTTGATTAATGACAGAATTTGAATTTTTCATTTTTCTACTTAGAAAATTCTAAGGAAGTGGAAGATATTGAAGTAGAATTTCACAGCCAAGAAGAGAGTCAATCGGTACCAATGGAACTCGAGGAGTTAGAAGAAGGTGAATACCTCTCGGATTTTAATCCAGAGGATGAGTTGGAACGCCTTCTTGAGACTGACACAGGTCGGAGAAGAAGTAGTGGAGGCAATTCAGAAGAGCAAGGTGTTGAAAATGGAGCAGAGTTAAAGTTTAAGAAAAAGGATAAAAAACATAAGAAGAAGAAAAAGAAACACAAAGATGGTGAAAAGAAGGATAAGAAAGAGAAACGACAAGAATTGTTGGAGAAGGAACCATCAAAAGATTCACGTGGTAGTCGATCACAAAGTAAAGAAAACAAACCGAAGAGGAAGGATGTTAGTGGTGAATCACGAGAACATGCTGAAAAGAGGCATCGCAAAGACGGTGTGGATGAGAAAAGAAAAGACACTTCAAATCATAGAGAAAGAAGGAAGAGTGAACGAAGTGTTGAAGAAAAAACTCCAAAATCTTCTAACCAAGATGAGAAGAGAGATTGGTCCAAAGTCTCAGCTAATCGCAGTGGTGATCGAAGGCGAGTAGAAGCAGCAGCTAGTTCTAGCAAACATCCTGAGAGAAGTGTTAGTGACAGTCGTAAAAAACATAGTAAAGATCATTATGAGGGTTCACATCATGATAGAAGTAGGCAGCATAGAGATGCTAAACCGCATCATGAGGTAGATGAAGCATCAGAACCAAGGTGGGAACGTCGTGTCAAAGTTATCGACAAAGTTGATGAGCATGATAATGATCATAGAAGGAAGCCAAGGCATACCATCACAGTTGCCATTGATCAGAAACCAGCACATTCAAAATTGAAGCATGAGAAGAATAAAAGTCACGAAAAGAAGGAGAAGAAGAGAAGCTCTGGAGATCTCCGGCACAGTAAGCGAGATAGGAGCCAATCATTAGCATCAAGTGAAGAAGGGAATATGGTCATTGTGCAAAATAAGGAAAAGAAAAAGGAGAAAAGGGAAAAACAAAATGCTGAAAGGGAAAGAAAGAGTCGTGATGATAGGAAGAAATCAGATTCAGTGATGGTAGATGATGAAGAAAAACAAATGAGTAAGAAAAAGGCAAAAAAATCTCGATCAAAGAGCATAGAGAGAAAAAAAGACAAAAAGAAGAAGAAGAAGAAGAAGATGAGTAAAAGAAGTAAGCATCAGTCTGAGAGTCGTAGCAGTGCTGTTTCTGGCTCAAGGAGTCATAGGACAGATGCAACTAAACCAAATGAAGATGTTGAAAGACACGAGAAAGAGAAAGATCTTGATTTGGAAATGAAGAAGGATAGGGAGTTCAACACATTGGATCAACGATTAGAAGAAATTGAGCGGCGTATGGCAATGGATACTGATATATCAAGTGATGAAAGTGAGGACAAAATTGACGCTGGATTTCATGATGACTTAGATGGTAATCTTGTAATCTCTACGGAACTAGAGAGTAGAGAAGAAGATAATAAGCATGATTTTGCTGAAACTTTGGGAACCTTTGGGGAGGACAATGAAGATGGTTTCAAAATGAATTTCTCCGATGACTTGAAAAGTGATAATCTTGATATCTTCAATGAAGATGTACCATTGCATTCAATTGTCCCAGATTTAGATGAAGAGGAATTGAGTGGTGAGGCACTGTTTATGAAAGAATATGGGATTGAGTTAGAGGAAAAATCAGAAGGTGAGGAACAGCCCATGGTTACTGAACCTCTGCAAGCAGAAGGACTCAGTACACAGTTACAATTAGATGAAATTCCAGTATCGTTTGGATGGAAGACGGACTCAAGTGAAAATCAGGACGGGTTGGGCTTCTTCAATAAAGTTGATAACGATAGTATTGATCTCATCAATAAGGATGAACAGGAACTACATGAGACATCGGAGAGCCTAGCAGAAATTGATTCATGGGTAGAAGAAAAACCAAAGCCGTGGAACTCAATTGATACACCGGAAGGGTTAGAAGCTATCAGTGATGATGAAATCCCAGATGTTTCATTTGGTAGCCCAAGTCAAACCCAAGTCAAAGATGATGTATTACAGGACAGTTCTGCCTTGGGATTGAATGATTTAAATGATGATATGCCATGGGATCAAAATGTTATTTCTCATATTGAAAATGAGCCCCTTGGATTGTCAGAAAATCTGGAGGAGATTTCTGATCAGGAGGATATTTTTGACTCCATTGAAAAAGAGACAGCTTGGAATGAGGATGAGGAAGAGAAGTTAAGAGATGATGACGATATTTTGTCTCTGAAGAAAAGTGATTCGGTTGACATTGGTAATGAACCAGGAGACTTGTCAGCTTCAAAATGGAAACCAGTGGGGGTGACTGAGGTTATGGCTTTATCAAAAAAATTGTTGTCGACACCATCTGATGAGTACTGTGAGTTTGGTGAGAAAGATACAGAAGAGGCAGGTGTTGATCATGTGAGTAAAGAGAAAGGCAGGAGAAGAAAGCGGTCGTCATCTAGACGCGAGGAATTGCATCATCACAAGAGGGAACACAAAGCTGAGCATAGGTCAACTGAGAAAAGTAGTGAAGGTGAGAAGGGGAAGCATCTTTCAGAACAAGATGGAGTCTCAGGAGAGGGACATGGAATTACTAAGACACCATCTTCATCTGAAGATGCACATGTGAAGGTTAAGAAATTTGAGAGAACAGCTGATAAATACAAGAAAAAGCCAGCAAAAAGGAGTTTAGACAAGGCAACACAGGACAAAGATGTATCACATCATCAAGACAAGAGAAGAAGAAGTCGTTCCAAAGAAATGGATGATGACAAACACTCACAGAAGCATCCTGAAGGGAAGAGGACAACATCAGGACATGAAATGGAAACTGAAGGGGAGACAAAAGGTGATATCGACTCTGAGCAGGCAAAACCAGTTGAACAGGAGAAAGAGGATCATTTTACGGATGCTGCCGAGACTCAGAGAACTGATGTCCACGAGAAAGTTTCTGCAGAGCATGCTGCTGCAGATCATGCTAATAAGATTGAAAATCACGAGCATAACAAACATGGCATAGAATGTCATATTGTTGAGCAAGAACAGGGTCAAGAAGAGGCTAGTGATCAGGTCAAAGGTCATGAGACAAAGCTTGATAGATCAAAGGATATTGTTGCAAAGGGTCAAGAAACAGCCCTTACTAAAAAGAAACGTAGAAAAGAATCATCAAGGTATGTAACCTGACTTTTTAAAGTGTATCAGCCTACCTGCAAACTTTCAAAACTAATATGTGTATACGCCTGTCTCAAGGTTAGCAAACATTATAGAACTACTAATGAAACTGGTATTAACTACCGCCGACAATGTAGAAACCACTTAATAAATCGTTTAATTCCATAAATGCTTTGCCAGTCAAGGCTGTTTGTACAATATAAGATGCTGTATACGTGAAGAGATTTACCACACACACACACACAGATATGTATATACATATATTACCACAATAGCTGCACTAAGTGGGAGCCAATTGGACTCGAACTGATGAAGGCTTAACTGAAAAACAGAGAAGATAAATGAATTTCCCCTTACGCTGGGTTTTGTCTTGTAATACCAAGGACTTTGAAATTCCTTGACCAAATCTTTGTCGTGTGATGGCATGGAAGTCTGAGTGTTGGCTTCTGTGTCTGAGGGTTGCCAGTTCGACCCTGGTCTCTTTGTCATGCACACATCATGCACCTTATGATGCCTTTTTTCAGTAAGATGCATGATTTGTGCATAACATGTTTGATGTAGGTGTGTGAATTTGTGGCCCAGGAAGAGTGAGGAAAATTAAGTGCACCTAATTAAAGTATTTGTGGGGGTATGCAGGTATGATGGCATGGCTTAAATGGAGAGGCCTGTTTGTTGCTTGTCATGTGTCCTTATTCCTCATGTGGTTTGTCACATTTCTTTATTTGCAGGAAGAGTAAAGACGATCTCTTTGATGATATCTTTGGCAAGTCAGATGGAGCTGAAGAAGGTAAAGACGATTTTGCACATCTATTGAAGGATCCAGAGACTTTCAAGAAGGTGCCATCAGAATTTAGTCCTAAGAAAGGACTCGACAAGGAAGGAAGAAAAGAGAGGCATCATAAAAAGAAGACGGAGGAATCAAAACAGCATCGCAAAAAAGAAGCAAGAAGAAAAAGAGAGAGTGAAAGCAACACTCAAGCAGGGGCAGGAGGGAAGACATCAAAAGTGGAGACCAGGGCAAATTTAGGTAACACAGAGAGAATTCCTGGCATCATGGATGAAGACGATATGCTGAAGCACACAGAGAAAAAAGATACGTCATTGGACATATCCAGTACTGGTATTCCTCTTCTGTTTGATTCTCTCCCAAAAGTTGAGATCCTTCGTTCGAATTCAGAAGAGAAAGAGAATGATCAGTCTAGTCTTCACAAAGGACTAGGGGGAGCATTAAAGGAAAATATTTTCCAAACTGAAAGTCAATTTGAGGACTTATCACCATATAATCCTGAAGAACTTACGCCGATTGACATGAATGAAAGTTCAAAGGATGATTCTTCCTTGAAGGAAGACTCAATTGCTGCAGCCATTGAATCTATCGAGAAAAAACGAGAGACTATTTTTGCAAATCTTAATTTTGAAACTATTTTACGTGAAAAGGCCAGAGAACAAGCAAGACAGCACAAAGCTGATATGAAAGAAAGTAAAAAGGATCTTGCTTCAAATGAACCACAGAAAGACCAGGTATGGAATATACTGTTTCAACATTGCTATACATCAACCATACTATATCATACTGTACTATACTATATCATACTGTACTATACTATATCATATTGTACTATACTATACAATATTATACTATACTATACAATACTATACTATGCTATACTATACTGTACTGTACTATACTATACTATACTGTACTATACTATACTATACTATACTATACTATACTATACTATTCTCTAATGTCTTTTATGCATGCCATTCACACTCTTATACAGGAAAGTTAAAAGCAATACCCAAATGTCAAATTCTTGTGTGTATTTAATTGATGCCCAAGCAGCATTTTAATGTGTCCGATAAGTGCTATATGACAGTCCAGTGTTGCCACAGCGCCAGACGATGTAATTGAGTGGAAACATTCAAGTGCAGCTCTCGGTGTTAACGTGTGTAAATTTTGGTCCGATCCTGTGTAAATGCTTACAAATGGCATCAGATCCATCAGCTTAGTATTCTATGGTAACTGAAACTGATGACTTTGATGACACCGAACAAATGGTATCAGGTTATATTAGCATCTTAAATAACCTGGTTCTCATGTTTTTTTGTCGGTTTGTTTTTGTTTAGGAGGGTATGGTTGACTATCTCATCAGACAGTCACGAGTGGAAGACGAGATGAAAACAGTTTTAAAAGAGTATTTCAGGAAAAAGGAGATCTCAAAAGAAGAATACAAAGCTATCTTAAAAAAGGCTGTACCTCAGGTATGCTCTTCAAAATACCTTTAAGTGTATATGATTTGTTTATCTGTCACGACATCTTTTTTGTATTAAGGGTAGGTTTGGCCATGCTGTGTAGTAATTTGCCCATCCTAATTTATTTCAGTTAGGTATAACGTGTCAGTGTTCTAAAATATTCAATGCCTGCAGTGGATAACCTTTGGCTGAGAATTAGATGATGAATTCAAGAATTCTTAAAATCTCCCTGTGTCGGCATCAAAAACACTTGCCACTTACAGCAGGTCCAAGTCAACAATCACCAAATTTTCTTTCTTATGTGTCAAAGTTCTCTGGTTTGGTGTAGCACTGAGGAAAGTAGTCTGTCCTTTAGCAAGGACCATGATCTCTTCTTTTATGACTTTTGGGGAAGAAGAGAGAGACCTCTCTTTGCGAGCATGAGTGAGGAAAAGGTGTCCTGTTGACCTATTGGTAAGAAGGGAAGAGTCTCTGACTGTAGGGAGTATGGAGGGAATGTTTCCTATTCATGTTCATAAGAAGGTGTGGTAACAAATGGTGATGTGTGGTAAAGGGTCTCTTAAATTCCCTGCAGGTTTTTAGCTGCCCTTGGAACAGACAACTTGTTACAGTATACATACTATGATCTTCCAGCATCAACAGTATTAATTAATGTTAATACGTATTTGTCAAAGTTCGATAATGCGTTACATGAAAAATCAAGTATTGTCTTCTATTGTCGTATTTTGTTTTAAATTGTCTATGCCTTAAATAATTCTCTGTGATAAATTATCTATAACCTAAATTATTTACTGTAATAATTTTGAATATTCAGAATTATTCCTTGTAATAAATTATTTTCATGCTTAATTATTACTATTAATAAATTGTCTATGCCTTAAATTTTTACTACTAATAAATTGTTTCTGTCTTAAATTATTCTCTGTAATAATTTTTCGCGACATAACTCAGGGTCTCTAACAAATTATCTTCATGCTTAATTATTCCTTCAAATTAATTGCCTATGACATCAATTATTCTCGGCAAGATCTAAATACTGAATTATTCCCTATAGTGAATTATCTAATTCTTTGCATAATTTTGTATCCTTTGTTATTCTTGACTATTAATGCATTGTTTGTTGTCAAAGTTGTCACGTACCTCAAATAAATTATTATTGTTTAAAATTGTATTTTGTTTTATGATAAATAACTCAATTATGCGCAATCCAAATTCACTATTCCTGTTTTGCTGTTCTTTTCTAGGTTACAATGTCAAATAGTCCTATCATTCCTGAAAAGATTCGCAGTTTGATGCGTAAATTTGTATGCAAGACAAAAGGCCAGCGAATATTAAACAGCCAAGAGCCAAAAAAATCAAATGGACTTAGCAAAAAGGAGACTTTCAAAAAATATAAACCCCCAAAATTACCAGAACCAAAACCTAAAGGAAGCAGAGAGTTGAATCGAAAAAGCGGAACGGTTTCCTCTGGGTCTGGTCAAGGAACTCAGTTAAAGATTCTAAATCCGAATTTACCATTGCCTCCTGTTCTGTAGTATAGACCGTCCCATTATCATATTCAGTAGATTAGCTTTAAATAAACATGACTGTAAATATGCTATCAGTCTATTATTGTGATGTTGATGTCTTTTTTAGTAACAGTTTTACTTGTCCATGTGACAAAAAGTTGGTTATATGCAAATACCTGTGTCTCTTTGATTTCAATGTTTAGATCTTCCTAGATAAGAAGGCCCCAATTCTGTTTACATCAATATATGTTGTGCATTTACAGTGGTATGTACACTAATTAACAGTGCATCTGGTCATTATGGATGGCAGATGAGTGTAAATTTGCTGTGAACCCTTTAAAGAATATAAAGCCTAACTTTGTTTACACCAGTATATATACTTAGTGTGATTAGTGCAAGTACACTCTTTCACCTTTTGGGAAGAAATATACGTCAACTTTCTCTACACTAGTGGAATTACATGGCAACACTCAGTTGAGTTAAGTAACAACTTCATTGCATGTGCCAAGTGGCAGATAACTGTAAATTTACTCTTGCATGTAGTGTAAATTTACTTTTGCATGTAGTGTAAGTTTACTCTTGCATGCAGTGGAAATTTAATCTTGCATTTAGTGTAAATTTACTCTTGCATGTAGTGTAAGTTTACTCTTGTATGTAGTGTAAATTTACTCTTTCATGTAGTGTACATTTACTCTTGCATGCAGTGGAAATTTAATCTTGCATTTAGTGTAAATTTACTCTTGCATGCAGTGTAAATTTACTCTTACATACAGTGGAAATTTAATCTGACATGCAATGGAAATTTACTTGTGCATGTATTCCAAATTCACTCTTGCATTTAGTCTAAATTTTCTTGTACATGCAGTGTAAATTTACCTCTTACATGTGTAAATTTTCTCTTACGTATAGTGTAAATTTACTCTTGCGTGTAGTGAAAATGTGCTCTTGTGTTTATTGTAAATTTACACTATATATATGTGCAAATTTACTCTTACATGTAGTGTGAATTTAGTCTTGTGTGTAGTGTAAATTTACTCTTACATGTAGTGTTAATTTACTCTTGTGTGTAGTGTAAATTTGCTCATGCGTATAGTGTAAATTTACTCTTACATGTAGTGTAAATTAACTCCTTTATAGTGATACAGTCTTCGAATCATGGCATCATAACTTCACCTCTGAGTTGTCACAGCACTGTGCACTGAAAACAGAAGGTCATGATAGGGTTCACAGTGGACCTAAGGCAATGTTTTGATTCCGATAATTGTAACCACTCTCTCGTTTCTATACTTGTCAGCTCGGATACTAACAGCCGTTTCATGCATACCGTCATTACACTCAATCAAAATTAACATGGCAATTAAACTGTGACTTAATATGCTGTGAACCTTGCGTAGTACGTTTACACCAGCGCAAGTTAAGCATTGTGATGTACGTAAGTGGACGTTAGTATAAGCAAATGATATGGCAAGTCTGATTCCATCTTAAAGCGGCCTCGAGAAATGAACAGAGTATGAAAGCGGCCTCGAGAAATGAATTGAGTATGGAAGCGGCCTCGAGAAATGAATTGAGTATGGAAGCGGCCTCGAGAAATTAATTGAGTATGAAAGCGACCTCGAGAAACGAATTGAGTATTAAGCGGCCTCGAGAAATTAATTGAGTATGAAAGCGACCTCGAGAAACGAATTGAGTATTAAACGGCCTCGAGAAATTAATTGAGTATGAAAGCGACCTCGAGAAACGAATTGAGTATTAAGCGGCCTCGAGAAATTAAT
>JANTCA010001429.1:0-12011 GCA_024741275.1 Chironex yamaguchii
CATGATAGGTATTTGATGCCAATTATATTCGTTGTGGCACTTCAATGCCAATCTCCGTTTGTCTGTATTGCTTATGCTTCCCAATCTTGCTTGATTTGATCGTGATTTTTCATCTTGTCTCTATTGCAGATTCTGTCATGGTCGTTTTAACAGCATTTGAGTCTACTTTATCAGGAATGAATACTTCGTGAGGTCTGAAGCTTTTATAATCAAACGTGACATCTCAGTAAAGCAACAGTGTCCTTATTCGTTAAGTCAGTACAGCTTATGTAACTGACTTAAGCTTTTCTGATCTTTTTCTAAATTTTTCCAATCTGATGGTGGGATGAAAGCATATTCTTTGCATCTAAAGGCTCAAAAATGTAACGCGTCATGTCTCCTTCCATACTGACGTTCATAAGCATGTCACAGGTGTCAAAGTGCAATTCTGCACATAGGCTGCGAAATTGATAGCTTTAGTTCAGTATGCAAAAAACTCACGTGAGTCATCGTGTGTTTTGCTACCTAAACTAGAATTTGTTATCTATTTAGCAACTTTTCTCTGCTATGGCGAATGTCAAGTTTTTTTCGGTTCCTTTTTTTTTGAAAGGTTTCAAACTCAGTGGACAGGTACTTGCCACCTTTATCAGCTCTTAGATGTAGACGATAAGCTACAGAAAAAATGACTGCAGCCAACCAGTTGACACTATTCAGTGCCAGTCAATGGCTGGTGGCTTGTTGTGCGCAGCAACACAGCATAGCAATACAATGCTTTTTGAGTGGACGATCTGGCAAAGTTGTGAAACATAACCTCTCAGTGCCGGCCTGGCAGGGGTCCCAGGATGGCCGCGACCCCCAGTAGATCTTTGAAGGGTGCCAAAGAATAAGAAGCTCCAAAGTTTAGAAGAGGTGCCAAATATTAGAAAGATTTCGATCGCATTATACTATCCTACTATCATCCAGCACAATGCACCAAGTTAAAGTTTTCAAATGTGTCATTTTCAAGACTGGCAAGGGTGTTTTCATTAACGATAGGCAGCCTATCATGAGTTGAAAGAATATATTCCTAATCAGGCGAATCTGGACAATTTGCATTCATGACCGATTGCTAAGGCGGGAATTTTACAATAGGAATATAGTTGTGAAGCGATTTTTTTGACTACATCAGATCTTTCGAAGCATGAGACATTCCATGTTGCAATGGTTAACTACCTAGTGGAAACAGAGAGCGTTTCAGGAAGAGTCAACCTTTGCTGGAAGCTTTTTCGTTCTTTGTTTAGGTAGCTTTCCTCACTTCCTGCAACAGTACAGACCATCTCGTGATATTCGGAGGGCTCTTGAAAGTTTTATGCAGATATAGAAGCTGGACTGTTACAGACGAGCCATTTAACTTTTTCAAGACATTCAAAAAGTGTAGTCTGCTCTTTCAGGATGACGATGACACAGATATGAATGATGATGACTACGACGATAATGATAGTGGTGACGTCCAAGCTCACAATTACATAGACTAGGCTTGTGCACAAATCAGAGCGGTGATGGTCAATGGCACTGATAAAAAGGTAACAGGTAGTGTTGCAGCTGAAGAGAAACAGAGAAGAAAAAAGTCACCTTCCTTTCTTGATGTACCTGCTGTTGTCTTTCAACAAGATTACAATTTGTCAGACGCATATCCAACGCTATGTCGGGTGTATTCTATTGCTATGACCGTCCTTGTTAGCTCAACTACCGCAACATGGTTGTCTTCGGCATTGAAGTAGATCAAAAAGTGTATAAGATCAAGCATGATCCAAGAAGAATTAGAATACCGGCTCGTAATGACCATCAAAAAACTATTTGCTGCCCCTAGATGTGGAACATATTATTGAATTGTTTGCAAAAACTTCAAATGAGCCTTCAAAGGCTCTCTTATAACATTTTTGTTAAATTCTTTCACATTTGATAGTTTTTTGTAACTGCTTTCAGTTACCCTTAAAAGACCATCTTAATGAATACAAAAGACAGAACATTATTGATAAAACTGTTATTGACAATTTTCCTTAAAAATGTCACCTCTGAATGTTTGACGTGAACTATGCTCCATGAAATTAAGGAATAATTTATACCAATTTATGACCACTTTGAATTTGTTTAAGTCAGAGATTAGGTAAGCTTGATTTTTACAAGTAGTTAAACTTAAGGTCTATATTGTTCCATATTTAGTCTCCATCATGTCTTCTGTCTAATTTAGTTGTTCTTTAGAAGTAACATGCATTTTTACAGTGTATACCCCATTTTTAATGGCATGCTGCACAGGAGATGCAGATTTGGCCTTAACGACATTCTTCAAATGTGGAAGAATCAATTCAGCACAATCACAAAAGGCATATAGATATTCGATACTACTATGTGTGGGAGAAAGTGAAGGGTGGAGGGAGGAGTTGCACTGCTGTCCAACCCATGACACGCCTGCCGATATTATGAGCAAACCTCTGGCAAAGACACATTAGCAATATATTATTTGAATTTCTACATTCTTATCCACTGATCATAGATACACGATATTGAAACCACAATAAATCATTGCTTCAGAGATGAGGAGTTTTAGACGACTTCTGGGAAAGATCACATTACCGATGAGGAAGTAGAACATTAAATCCATTGCAGCAAACAAACCACTTGTAGAAACTACACATTGAAGGGAGATGCAATAACTTGGTCATGTTACAGGTACTCTTGCACACGGAATCATGCTTGCTCAAGCGAGAGGAAAACATACTCGAGGTATTCCAAAGACATCTTGGTTAACTGGCATGTCACTGACAGATCGATTTCAAGAGTGACCAAAGTAGCTTTGCAAAACGTTTATTATAAAAAAAAAGTACGGATAACCATACCATAAACACGGGGTTTATATGGGTAATAAGACCTCAACAGAATGTTCTAGATAACTAGGAAAGCAGACAGCACGTGCAACTAACCAATCACAAACAAGTGACACCACAATAACTGATAGACAGCATGCAGTCATTACCTACTTAGCTACACAGGCAATGTCGAGAATGTTCTCGCCTGTGCAATGACGCACGCGTGTGGCGTCAATCGATATTGACCTCTGTAGTAGCCATCCATAACACCATAGCAGAGAGACTGACAAGACTATAGTGATTCCCTTTAGAGAAGCCATAGATCGGAAGAAACGGTAGAGAACCGTGCAGTCATCAAAGTGCTCCTATGGTCCAAGGACGGACAATCAAGAATGCTTAAGATGAAATGCGCATGTGCTAAACTTCAGAACTTGACCTCAGTCACTGTCTTTCTAATCATGACATCAGATGTGTAATGTAAACACAAAATATAAGCAACAAAGCCAAAGATGGTCAGTGACTTCAGCGAAAAAGCGGCACAACAACCGCTTGTAAATGCAATACATTCAAACAATGATGAAGCTCATGATTACAGACAATATAGAGCATACAAACAAATTGTCCAACCTTAAATTCGACAGAATCTACTCAAAATAAATTAAACGGCAGATAAATATTTACATAGTATACATATGTTTGAAAACCAGATTTGTTTACACTTTAAACATTTTATTCACCCGCTAAAATTTCGGCACCCGGTAAACAATATTTGTTTTGCAAAACAAACGGCTCTTCTCCTGTGTGTATGTTAAAGGCGAAGATAACGCCAAAAAGTATACAAAGATCATTGAAAAACGGACAGGAAACGCAGAGAGTAGTTAGAGAAAACAAACAGCCTTTGATAGCGTTAGGCGGAAGATACTAGTGGCTTGAACTGCATGCACTCCCGTTACACTGTGGCGGACAAATTTGAATCAGCATGAAAGTTATAAATGTCGTCATTTAAACTGCTCTGACTCATAGACATCATAGAGAACAGCTCTCTGCTTTGACCACACTACTTTTTGTGTGGCCACCGAGATATGGGCTATCAGCTAGGAAAATGGATACTAGTCTGGAGAAACGAGACGCTTTAAACGCAGATGGTTCATCAGCCAACGAACCCTACCAGGTCGTTTCTGCCCTTTACCTTTGATACGATTTATGGTTAGGGCGGGCCAAGCAATGTCTTGTCAGACACCAACGCCATCTGCCTTGAACTTCAGTTTGTGTGATGGTGTAAATAATTTTGGCTGTTCGCATCACAA
The DNA here is from genome assembly GCA_024741275.1 of Chironex yamaguchii. Taxonomy (NCBI): domain Eukaryota; kingdom Metazoa; phylum Cnidaria; class Cubozoa; order Chirodropida; family Chirodropidae; genus Chironex; species Chironex yamaguchii. The sequence continues at coordinate 4,133 of JANTCA010001429.1, forward strand.
AGTTTCAGGCCACAGGGCTCTTTCCAACAAAACTTCACCACAATTTACTTCCTAATATGTAGCATCGTCTAGGTAACCCCGGAGGAAGTGCTGACGTCGGGAAGTTGCATTTAGGTTTCCCTTATTTCCAGCAATACGTAAGATCATTCCGAACTTAAAAAAAGGACAGTGTCAGGTGTAACACCCAACAGTACAAACTACAAAGTGTTAGGAAAGACAAAGCAGGCGAAAAAAGGAAAGGTAATTTGTTCAATTCATTGAGTTAGTCGTTTGTATTCTTATATATGAAAGCCGAACTCTACTTAACGAAAACATGGGATGGGTAAAAGTACTGAGTATAGAAAGAGAAAGCTATAGATTCCATAATTTTAGTCACGAAGCTCAGCTCTGCTATATGATCGGCCACCAATTACTTTATATGTCACAGAATTTCGTAATGGGCTCATTTATTACAGCGTGTAGAAATAATTTCGTAGACTACGACATTTGGTCTTGAAACATACAGTTTCACAAGTGGATTGGAGAGTTTGTACAATAACACTGAATCCACCATTCATTCGATTTCCGACCAATTTCATCTCAAAATTACTTTCCCCGATACTGCATTACACCACCCAAAGTGCTTTAATATATTTTAGGTAAACAAAAGTTAATGCACTGGGAACACATATTTTGTTTCTGCACAATTTGCCATTTGGCTGCTTCTTTATTGTGGTCGGCCTCAAACATTTGCTCTGTCAATTTTGTTTACGTCGTAACTTCTTACGTAACATGTGCTAGCATTCTTGTTTTCCATAACTGTAATCTTCAGTACCCAATCCTTAGACAGCAAGCACTTTGGCCTAAAAAAGTCTGCAGTTCGAATAATCATATATTGTCAAAATTAAGTTACTAAGGCATCTGAACAAACACAGCGCTTAAACAATGCATTGCGAATACTTGTACGCTTTGGTAGATTATACTGCCTGATGCAGAAATGGAAGGTAAAGGCTCATTTCCGCGTCATTTGCGTCTTCCCATGCGATCTTTTGTTGTCAAGTCACATTGAAAGTTTCGCAAACCAAAATATTCCCGCCTGATGATAAGAACTATTTTCGTTGGCTTCTAAAACAATAAAAATTCATCTGAACTCTATTTCAACGTGTATCGTTCCCGGCTGTGTTCGTAGTTTGGCATTAGAAAATGGCATGCGAGTATCAAATTAAGAATGAATTGAAAATGGTCACTTGGGGTCGAATTACCTAGAGTCCTTCAAATTACTTCCTCTAAGCTGCTGACTGAAGAGACAAGATCTAGGGTTCCCTGATTCGAAGCGTGGTGACGCACAAAAATGTTTGTTCCTTGTACACAGCTAAGCAGCTCTTTTCCAGTATCATTCTGTTCCAGAAGAATTCTTGGTATTATTATTTCATTTTGCGAACCTTGTATGGTCTGCTCGCACTGCTGTCCTTATCAAAGCAGACGTTGAAAACATTTCTTCGTTACGTTGCAGTGTACAGTCTATACGAATTTTTCACAAATGTGACAGGGCTCCTGAATCTTGCGTGAACTGTTGTGCTAGTCATGGTACACTTATGTATCACGCACGTGCACTTGTCTATACACTTATACACGGCTGTCTTGGCATATTATTGTATCCTTTAAGTTTGCTGTAAGTTACCATAGCCAGTTGTCTTTGAAATAAAATATCAAAATTTTTCACATCTAAGGCCTCGAGCTAAATTAACTAGAAACAACCCTAACAAAAGCCAGCTAATAAAAAGTCGTGGGTAATTTCGTCGCTGTTTGTTATCAACTACAAGGATAATTAACAACTTATGGACAATCATAAATACATAACACCTTTTGCATTGCAAAAGCAAACTTCATTTTTCAAATCTATTTGATTTATTAGTACCAAATTTGAGCACTTCAATGTCCCTTCAACGCTGACGATGAAGTCAGATGGACTACATGATAATCTCTTGTACCTATGGCTCAACCCTGTCGCCAAGAGCAACCATATTTAGGTCTACCTATTGGTGTATGACTATCATGAAAAACTAATGGTTAGTACTTTACGCAGCATATGGTTAAAGAGAATATTGCAAACGGAAAGTACAATGGATGGATTAGTGAGAGAAGGTAATGATTGTACGATCATTAAGCGTTTATGAATTATTCTGCTATCAAGAGGTAATAAAATGGAGCTGCTGTCGCTTTCCTTTGATTAAGACGTATTTTCCCAGTGTCCGTTTCAATCAAAATCCCACTGTCTTATCAAATTGCTTAATCGATTTAATTAATTATTAAGAAAAAGAGATTTCTGTGTAATGGTATGCGCAACTTCAGTAGTCATGGCTAATGGCAGACACTGTTCATCAACTGTTCTTAAGAATCCGTGTAAAATGCATTCTTAGAAAAGTTGAGGTGTTTAATTTTATTATGCCAAAATATATGCGGACATAAATACTACGTACATATTTGCCTGATTACTTATTTACTAAATTAATTTATTTCTGACATACATATTTACAAATGAAAAAATAATTGTAAAATTGTATATTGATTTAAAATTACATAATGGAGACGCTAAAAACTCAGTGGAACATTGTTACTACCTTCTCGAATGATACTATAATGAACTTTGGTTATGACATGTGCTCATACTTACATATTAAGAAGGGAAGAATTTTGAGGAGCCAGTAGCAATGAACTGTTTAAAAATAAGACCTCTGAATTCAGGTGACCGTTACACCTTGGCAATGATGAAAACATCTATTATGATATACCTCTAAATAAGGAGAGGATCTTGAGGGATTACCTGACTCGAGTGAAAAAAGATTTGGCCATCAGAGTTATCTGACTATAACAAAGTAACAACACATAGCACCTTCGAGATAGTTGATTGGATGATGGCAGACATTGAGCAACTACATATCAAAAACAGAAAACAGGGCTCATTAATCGGAAACTTTCGCCCCAATTTAGACACAGATAACCTTAATATCAGTAGAAGTAAAGGTGGGAGTGGTTTGTAAAATATCAAGACACTTTTTGATAACAAAACCATCACAACATAGCAACACCTGAAGCCGTACTCTGGACGTAATCAGAATTTTAACTATTTCAACGAAGGTGAAGAAGAATCAATACATAGAACTTCTGAAGATCTACTAAGAAATGCCGGATAGAGATTGAAACAAGGGAGAAACCAAAGTCACACAGCAAATGGTTTAAGGCAGCAAAAGGTTATGAACGCGACGAGAGGTATACATGGAAAGTCATGCATTTGTTCTTTCACAGAAAGCTGAAAAGCGGCACAAATATTGTCAATCAAGCCTTAGTCGTTCAAAGTACAGACATATCACATGCCATTTTGTTGAGTACTTGGATGCTATCATGGATCAAGAGACACCTACAAAGTATCTACAACACAAGCATCAAGATGATCATGGTCTAAAACCAACGATCGATAAAAATTTCTGATTATGCTGTGTAAATCAGACTTGATACTTTGACAAAATACCTATTGAAGGCCACCATCAAGAAAAACAATCCAGACCACAGATATCGTAAATCAAGAGCCTGAATTCGTCATGGACATTAAATGCTGGTGGAACCAACAAGTAAAAACCATCACGAAGGTTGCTCATTACAAGCCAGACATGATTATATGGGATAAATTGAAGAAAGTCTGCACCACAATTGGGTGTAGTTATCCATCCGATGCTAATATCGGTAGACAAATCCAAGAAGAGTTGAATACTTATTTGAAAAACAAGTCAATCCTCTAAAAAGTTTAGAAAATCTGCTAATGATAGTTGGAGCACTTCGATATATGCCTACCTGACTAATGAAACACATCAAAGATCAAAGCAAAAGATTTCTTAGACACACAACAAGTCCTTTCTTATTTTATCTTGATTTTAATGCCTTGATTCAAAGAATGCTGTAATATTTGTTCAGTATTGTATACTCAATCTTGTCTCAGGCTTTTAGACCGATTGACGTATCTTACTGACAGAGATTGTTTATTTTAAATGAATTATGTATATGAAAATTACTTACTTAATTTCATTATCACACTGACTTATTAGCTGTCATTCAGTCAATCTCCCACCCTCCTACAATCTTTGAATTTAGAGCCTCCTTTATTTAACAAATTTACTCGGTCACTGGTTGTGATATTTTTCTCCAAGTATTTTTATGAGAATAGCAGACCAAGTATCGTTCTACGTTATTTCATTTCCTTCTCAAGTAACAAGAAATAAAAATTTAATCCTAGTAACGTTGCACTAAATCAAAATTTTTTCCGTTCTAAGTAATAACTTGCAGACATACTGTAAATCCTCGAATTAGCCCCCTGGAGGCTTATTTATTTTTGATATTTTTGGCTGGAAGCTTATTCAAGGGGGGGGGCTTATAAAGTTATCTGAAACATACCACATAAAAAGCTCATTTTCAAATTTTGTTTTTTTCCATAGTCAAAAAAATATAGAAATATAAACCAAATATGAAAGTTAGTTTATTGATTATACTTAATAAAACGCCAAAAAGAACCTAAGATGGCTAAAATCAACACGTTAGCAGTGGAAGGTTATTGAAAGGGGGATTATTAACAATTTGTTGTTTTAGGGTAGGTGCTTATTCGAGGGGGGCTTTTTTTGATGGGGGCCAATTCCGGGATTTACGTTTATGATTCGAATCCTAGGTTTTTCTAGATTAGGATCAATAACGTGTAATAAAACAAGGAGACTCATCATGTGTTGCTGTCTCCAGTTGAGCTAGATTGCGCGCAAATATGAGAAATTACTCTCCACGAATTACAACGATACTAGTAGTGTACAATTTGATGTACATTCCTTAGAAGATTAGCAAAATCTTTGACGACCAAAAGATTTTGACAACACTCGAGCTGCGCTGAAATAAGGCAACAACATCGGATTAATGATAGACTTAGACGAATGGCGAAAGATTTGTTTTTCCCAAACAGCAAAAGGAAGAATATGTTAAACGGCTTAGTAACAAGACATCAGTATACATGATAATATGAGTCGACGTTTTGGATTAAATGGGTTCATCAAAAAGCTCAAATCCTGGTGCAGTCGCCTTCGTCCTCTAAATTTATTTATCCTGAACATGGAATTCAACAATTGTCAAATCAGAAGAAAGCATCTGAAATATATTGCTTTTACTAACAACCTAAAGGTTCCTAAGAATTTTGAGTTGTGTTGAGTTACTTAAATTACTAACACCTTTAAAAAATCTGTATTATTGCTTCATGTTATTATGAGCGATTCAGATACATAAGGCTTTCCATCATCAAAAAGGACCTTAGCTGTATGTCACGGACCTGTAGCCGCGAGACAGTAGAACGAGTTAATTGGCTCATGAGGTAAAATCAGAAGTAAAGGTGTGATCATGACCACTACAGCATCGAACCCAATCTCACGATTGCAAATCTGACGCCTTGCCCACTGAGCTAAATAGCTCAATAGGGACGGTCGAAAGACGATTTGTTATTCAGCCCGGATCGTCTGCCCTGTTTTATGGTATCTGTATATGCTTTACAAGCGGCACGGTGTGTTGTAAGATGTTTGGCAGTCATGTGGGTAGCATCTTATTAGGGTTCGAACCGATTACCTCCCCACGAAGTGAGAATTTAGCCATTGGGACATTGGTTTAGACATATAACCAGAAAAGATAAAGCTTTGTCCCTTTAACTAAACATTACTAACATATATGAGCACCTTTGACTCGCAGATAACTTAGCGTTACCTTCCCACTGCATAAATTTTAACCATCACCCAACTGCAGTTCGTCAGGACATATTCAGTTAAGATCCTGACTTTGTCTTCATTCAATAGTAGCATAAGAGATCGGATAGTAAATACGCGGATTTTTCCCCAGGGAAGTAACTCATTTCTAATAATCTAGGTGGGATTAATTTAGGAAGGACCTATTTGCATGCGCGCTAACAAATTAGAATTTTCTACTATACAAGAAAGCAGAATTATTTCTTTTTTGTTTTTAGCATCAAGATGCGCAACAATAAACACAAAGCACTTTGTGGAACGAAAAACGAAAAAATGTGAAATCATGTTAGAAAAATAAGTAAGAAAGAAACAGATAGTAAGAAAGAAAAAAAGAAAAGAAAGTAAGAAAGTATCAAGCGAAATATTTGTAGTGATTAGTCCATGCTACTCTGGTGTTTAAAAGAATTTCAACTACAGTTTTCACGTTTCATTGAAAATGTGATTTCTACAATACACATGTTACTAGAAAAGTATTTCTCATTCGAAATGGTTTCTAATAAATCCGTCTACATCCTACAAAGAAACCATGGATTCTCATTTTGGATCAGGAAATTGCCAGAATTCAAATATTGTGTTGGAATTACCTTACCATAGACATAGCTCATGTTTTATCTAACAAGAATACTTTTCCTTGACTACCCGACTTCTGTTTCAAGACTGTGAGAAATCGCTACACTGAAATTATACCAGATGACGATTCTCACGTTTAGTTTCCAAACTGAGCATGCAATCACAAAATCCTCTTTAATATCCAAAACAGATGAGTAAAGAATAAAACTTTTACTATGACAATTTGTTATTTGTGGGTGCAAATGAGCAGACTTCAGTCATGAAAGACAGCCCGATGATCGCTGTCTATCAAAGAAAAACTACGTTCATTTCAATGAAATTCATATAAATACGTTCTCGCTTGGCAGTTCAAACCTTTAGGCTGAATACGAACAATATGAATCACCTTACAGATAGAAAAATGTATCGTCGTTGTTTGAAGACTAGTGATTCATGGCCAGAGGAGGGTAGTGTGTCCCATAGAAATCATGGATGCGAATTATTGCGGAAATTAAATAGTCGCAAATTTCCATCTCCATGTCCCTCCATTTGCTGGTTTTGTTGTTTTCATAGTGTGATAGTTTCTCCTAAAAAATGTTTCTCTGTCTTAAAAAGGTCAGTCTCAGCTTGTTCTTGGTCTATTCTCAAATTTTGCTCGATTCCATATCAAATTGTTCTTGTAAAACATTTTGTAATACTTTCATAAACATTATTTATAAGGGGGCTTTTTTCATAAAAGCTGAACAGAAAGGGTGTCGAGAGGGAACGAACGTGCAATCCAAAGACCATAAAGCCAACACTGACAAAAATTTGCTAATGTAATACAATATAATGCGTTATGCATACGTCTAGAATTGAAATATTCCAACGGAGGTGACAAAATATGGTCTGGAACATGGCTTGATAATTGCGAAATATCATCACAAATAGCTTCAAAAAGGCCTTTGTTTTAATGAGTAGAAATTAAGTCAGACTTTAGAAGAAACCTTTCAAATCTTTTACCAAATACGGTAATCTGAATTTTAGAGAGGTTTTAAGAGACATTTTTTGCACCCATTTTTAGCATTAAAAATTACATAGAAAATAATATACCATATTTAGCAGTATTTTTGTGATCAAATAAATAAAATGTAGACCATATTTAGCAGTATTTTTGTGATCAAATAAATAAAATGTAAAAATATATATTTCTCTTTGTGGAAATGTTGTAGCATTCAGATTTAGATAAATAGTAGAGATAAAAGAGGGGATTTTAGATAACTCCAAGAGTCAGTTGCCAGCTGATGTCGTTGTAAAAAAGCCTATTAAACGTCGTCGTGGGACAAAATTTGATGTAAGTTGTTTTCAATTATTTGCCAGTTGTAATTAGTTTTATGTCGCATTTTCTTTTAATCATATTATTGTACATGTACATACAATTTGTAACATTTTTATCTTTATAGTGAATTATCAAGTAATATCAATCCAAACCTGCGACGATATGATATGATATGATATGATATGATATGATATGACATGACATGACATGACAT
>JANTCA010001430.1:0-12010 GCA_024741275.1 Chironex yamaguchii
TAATTAATATGTGAATAACATAATAAAAGTAATTAATATGTGAATAACATAATAAAAGTAATTAATATGTGAATAACGTAATAAAAGTAATTAATATGTGAATAACGTAATAAAAGTAATTAATATGTGAATAACATAATAAAAGTAATTAATATGTGAATAACATAATAAAAGTAATTCACGCAAAGAAGTGAAGAAATGTTTGTCATGCTGAAGTATACAATTGATCTCCAGGATTGCAAGCCAATTTTGAATTCAACAAATTAAAACATTTGCATTGCTTGAGAAAAGGCGTTACATTATGTTTATAAACTGTTTCCAAGCATTGAAGTTTAGTGCAGCTGTTGTAATAAAATATTTCACAACACTATTACAACGAAGGATATTGAAGTTAAAAGGGAAATCATATTTAGATGAGTTTGTGAGATACTGTACTAAACGATGATCTTGTTTTCGGCAGTCTCTGACTTTTTTGTCTTTGCTGGATGCTGTTTATAAAAATTGCAAGAATTTTATTTCACTTTAATCCTGTCCTTTCATATTGGTTAATGCATTCAAAACAATCAATTTAATTGTGAGTCCTTTTGTAAATTCACAGAGACCTCATTATTGTACGCGAAGGAAAGGAAACCAAGGAATTCTGGGATTTGATTGGTGGAAAAGAACAATACGCATCAACAGCTCGAATGCAGGTATGCATATCCCATAATCCTTTTTTATAAAAGATCAGATTTCAAATTACGCAAATAGTGTCGTATAGCAACATAGCAGCTATCTTATTATACCAATCAATACTCGTAATGGCATCATGCGAAACAACGCATGCCTATTACGTGGATTGTATCACTCTGTTAGGAAGTTATCTACTATATCAGTATATATATATTTTAAGGTTAATATAAAGACGTCAGTGTATAGATTGTTGACCACTAGAGCTAGACTGTAGCTAGTTTTCATACGACACCTATTATGCTCAGCTGTAAGGCTCATAGGAAATGGTCTTGTGATGACAAGTTGTGCCTTTAGTATGGAGTCTTTATCCATCCCTATTTTCTACGATTCCATTTAAAAGGTGACATTTTGTTCCATAAGTTTTTAATATTATGCAAATTTCAAAGTTATATGGACGTGTCAAATGTTTATCGAACGGTCTAGGAAAGATTTGCTTTCTGAAAAAAGTATGATGGAGATTTAATGATCATGAAGGACAGGACATTCCAAGAATTGAAATATAAACCATCTTCTCACGAGCTCATTATGTTAATCGATGACAGACTCAAACCGTTCTATCAAAAGTAGTTAGCGTCGATTATAATGACGAGACAGACATAAATGCCTACTTAAAACCTGTTTTTCTAGCCAGTTGCACATATTGAAACAAAGAGAGGAAAATGCAATGCTGCATGTCCCATTATACTTAAGGAAGAAATAGAACGAACCAATTTAAATACAAGGTGTCTGAAAAAATGTGTTTTAATATACCATATAACAATCATGATATTTTTATTTTGTAGGACAGTGACGAAACTCATCCTCCCCGCTTGTTTCAATGTTCAAATGCCTCTGGAAGATTCCACGTTGAAGAAATTTTAGATTTTGATCAGGAGGTAAGTAAGGTATACCAAATATATGCAGGCAGTTGTTGAAGTGCAGTCTGAAATAGGTATTGGCATCTTTGCTGCAAGATTTTGTACTGTAAAAGGAGAGCATGTATTGTTCTAGGCTGCATATTTTAAGGGTTTGCTTGCTGCAAGAAAAGTCTTTTCTGCGGCTGTCAATTTTTGATGTACAATCCCTTGAATATGGTGATATGAATTGATGTCCATATATATTTGCATTGTGTATGTAAATGTAAGGCTAAAAAATAACAACATCAGCAGCAGAAATAGCATCATGTGCATTTTTAGACTTGATACCATCAGAATAGAGAGCAAGAGTATTCGTCCAGATTCCTGACCAAAAGTAGGCAGAGGTGCGCTCAACCACTCGTTCCTTGTAGCTGCACCATTTCGTGTTATGTACATTACCATGCATTCGTTTGTTATCCAAAGATGTAAACATCCAATGCAGATCTAGCTTAGAAATCTTTGTGTTGCAATAGCAAAAAGCCTCAAAATATCACTGCTTCTGTCTTGGCCAAGCTCCTTGGTCACCGTTGGAATAAATCAAAGCTTCAATGCTTCAGATTAGACTTCAGTTATTCTAATAATCAACAATGTTTGTGATATAAGAAATGATAAAAAGGTAGCTGTTTCTTGATTAAACAAAACTATTGAAGGTCGATTTCCAAAGTTATTAATATTATATTTTAAGAAGTTAAAATAGAAGTAAATTTTACTAATCTTATAAATCTTATTTATTAACCTTGAAAACCATTTGCAATCAAAAGATATACTTTGGCATGGAAAATCAAATAGAACCTCCCATTGAATTCATTTTGCAGGAGATGCTGCGTAAAAGTAAGCATTTGTGTAGCAAATGCAACAGGGACGGCGTTGTGGGGTGTCATGGAGGGGCAGCTGCCTCCTAAAAATTCTAATGACACCCCGTCGTCACCTTGATCTAGAAACAGAAAAAAATTGTCGGCACTTGGATTTGCCAAAGATAGAAAATTGTCGTTTACAGACTTTGTTGAAAAACCGTTGCCCGATTGCATTATATTAGAATGAGAAAGACAACAAATAACGGTTAAATGCATAGACACTGATCTTGTATTTCCATCGAGTTGCATGGATCTTTTGCCTGCTACTACAGGCTGTTGTAATAGTTGATGACTTGCTTATCAAGAACTTTTATTTCCAATTAAATGTAATTGATTTTATTTATGATATAATTGATTTCATTTATGATATAATTGATTTCATTTATGATATAATCGATTCCATTGATGATCTAATTGATATCATTGATGATAAAGTATATTATGAAAAGTTCAAGTATCTTAGCGAGGTGACAAGTTTTAGAAGTGAAGGCTTCAATTCACAGTATCTGTTTTCAACACATTAGTTATCTGTAAAATTTTAAAAATTTTGCAATGCAATTCAAAAAATATGTCGACAATATTTTTGAGCTCGTCGGCACTTAGCTCTTCTGGCATTGTAAGTACATTATGTCTTGGCCTCTAGCACCACTCCTGATTTGCAAGGAAATACAAAAGTGATAGAAAGCAAGTCTACCATTACAACAGTGCCGGCCTGGAAAACACGCTTATATTTATACGGAGTAACATTTGTCTCCCAAAAAATTATTACTAAACTCTGGCAATACAAAATTAATCCTTGAGCAACATTTTTACAATAAATCTTTATCTAAATCATCACCAACATCATCAATATCAACATTTGAAAGTAATCCATCTTGCGTCATTCGTATTTTCTCATTTGAAGGATCTTTGCGAGGATGACGTTATGCTACTGGATACGTTTGACGAGGTAAGCCTTTGCATCAATAGTCATTTATCTACTTACGTATTGGCCTACCTAATTTTCTACCTGTCCATCTGGCTACATTCCGCTCTATCTTTCTTTCTTTTTCTCTATCGACATTCCTAGCTAACTACTTTTGGTACAAAACTTGAAATTTGCCTTGAAAGTTTACAACATATATCCATACTTTACTTTTCTGACGATTCATACTCTGAAGAGCGTCAGACGAAAAAAGCTTTAAAGTATGTTTTTAGCGCACTGTCGCAATTTTTTAAGGCCACTAAATAATTACTTAACTTTGTACCTTCTACCTAAAGTAGTTACTTGCCCACATACCTATCTGTTCTTTGCCCAAATGATTTCTGTTCGAAAATGTTTAGCCTGTCACTGTTTAAAATCATACTTAATGAAGGTTATCAATAAACTCATGTGTATTTTAAAAGTATTTTTTTCTCATATGAGACGGCAACAAATGACGAGAATATACTTTAAATGTTAGTATATGATCCACTTGTTAGACATAGGGGAATGTGATATCAGATAGTGAAGTAAAATACGTTTTCTTGGTCAAACATGTAAAAATGATTTTGCCTTTTATTGTAAAGTAAAGTTGACTTTTATTTCCTCATAGTAATAACAGTGGAAGTTGGTCGTCATTTGAGCTTGGCAGGAGACAAGGCTTACGAAGCTAACCCTATTTTCACTGCTTTTACTTTCAATTGTTCCTCGTTGGTAGCTGCCTATTACTTGCCTTCAGATAACCTCAGTCACCCTCAACACTACCTTTTCTGCTTGCTTATTCATTGGCTCCTTTTAATTTCTCTGACAAATAACCCCCTAGCGTACTTGTTCTTTGCGCACTCCGTTGCAATGTCATTTCTCTTCTCTGGGGGGTACTCCCATTATGGCCTGACAGGGGGGTCCGGTCGGGTTGAGGGTTTTAGCAAATGCTACCAAACTGCACACTCTAGCAAAAATAAAGCTACTAACTTGGGGTTACTTTAAGTATTTGCTAGCCTTTGGGGGTAGTAACTATGACATTAATACAAACGTGTTGATCTCCTGAAATCTTTGTGAATTTTATCACAATTTCAAAAATATAGTTCTATTGTGTTAGACTATGGAAACGGCTAGAAGAGCAATTTTTTGCCCATTCAGTATGTTAAGCATGCTTTTATCACATTTTTTCATTTTTATTACTGGATGCTACCAAATGGTATAATTGATCACCATGCTACAATTTGTGGGTTATTGCAAAAATATACATTACCATTTGAGGGTGAAATTAAAATTTTGGGTTTGGCCCTCTTTGACCCTAAAAGCCCCCCCCCTGTCAGGCCATAATGAGAGAACGCCCCAGATTTCTCTTCACAAAAATTAAAGCACGATCCTTGTGTGCAACTTCTTTCTTAACAGGAGCAATCTTTTCTTTAACTTAAATAATAAGTTTTGTAATAATCTTTTTACCCAAGAAAGCTAACCACTGTTAGTTGCTATTGTGCTTACCACTCATAGTCAATGTATTCCTTGCCACGTTCTGAATATCAATTCTAGTTCATGCTAAAAAGGAAATATTTTGACAAACCTTGTGTTGTAGATATAGCATCAATTTTTTTTCTGTTATTTTGGCTTTGACAGGTATATGTCTGGATTGGCAAAGGAGCAAATGCCATCGAAAAGAAAGAAGCATTAAATGCAGCTGTTGTGAGTAGCATTAAATGTATTTACTTCATGGAATAAATTGCCTCATTTGTCACAAGAAATTATTTCATTGGTTTTTGGTGTTTTATTTAACTACTTGAAACATATGTTTTTTATTTGTCAATATTCTACTTTCTTCTGCTATACAACACCTGTTTTCAAAGTTCTATAAAAGGTCAATGCATACGAACCAAAACAGTTTTCTGAAGACAAATTATTCAAAACGCTAAAAAATGTTTATTTCTCGAAATCCCACTTAGTGCAACTATTGTGGTAATGCTACACTTGTGACAAATATTTGAAAGCACTTGTGTCTGATGAGATAATACATATATCTGACATTGATGAAATCTTAAGCATTAATACAAGTAAACATTAATACGATTTCCTATTGCATACCTTTGCCTTGAAATGACAAAATTGTTTGAGCTTATGCTTGAGGTTTTCCAGTTCGTTTCCATTGGACTCAGTCCTCAAGGCATAAGTGTGTCTTCCGACATAACACACACACACTATGCTACCTCAATTGACATGGTTGGGTTTTTTTCGCTTATTCGGGCCATCAAATATCGATTTTTGTTCCTGGTCTGCTTTGTGGTTAAACTGAAGTTTTCTTGAATTATTTGATGATTATAATAGCACGAATAGAATCCAAAAGGTGTTTGATACTTGCTGTCACTGATAAGTCATTTGTGTTTTCACGTATTTTAATTATCATGAAATTGAATTTCTTTTCTATTTTAGAACTATATTAAATCAGATCAGACAGAGAGAAGTGTGGAGAATACAAGTATCCTTCAAGTCAAGCAAGGCTTTGAACCATTGAATTTCACTGGGTACTTTCTTGGATGGGACCCTGAGAAATGGAGTGTAAGTGCATCAGAGTGAATGCAAAGACATTTGTTTGAATAGATAGTTAGAGATACATTCCATTTGAATTACACAGTTCTGCTTTGATGATGTAGTTTCCCCAAAAGCAGTCAATGGCGATACATGCTTGACATTGATCATACTTTGAGAAAATCAAACCTTTGTGTTATTTATCACTCATTCATCTTACTTTAATTATATCTGATTTGTTATATTTTATTAATCATTTATATGACAATTATTGATTAATGATTTGTCTATTCAAAGATACAGTATTCATAAATTTAATTAATAAATGATAAGTTAATTACAAATTGATAATAAATTAGTGTTAAGTAAATGACAAGTTAATGATACATTAATGACTATGAATATTCACTTAGATATGTTAAAAGATAAGTTAATAATAAAAGAATAATAAATTATTAATGTAATAATAATAAATTCATGCTAATAAGAAATATGATATTGCATAAATTCCCCACGAAATATTCAAACGATTAGCATTTATCGAAATATTTGACTCATTATTTTGTTAGAAATTTCCAATTTGGTTATAAGAAAGAAAACATTACTGTTATGGTCACCAAATGAGAATAGAACAGTCATTTACGAAAGTCATACTACAGAGCCATGGTAGAGGAAGGAGCAACCAAGATGACAATGAACGGATCGTTTGATGCAATGGACTAGATATTTATTGCAGCAACTAGCTGAAAGGACCAACGAGAAATAACTAAAGATTTGATATCCATGAATAATCGCGCCTATGACAATCTGGCTAGCGCACAGATGATAGTGCTTTAGTAATTGGCTGAGGTAGAAATGACACTGTATGTTAGCAATTGACTCTAACTTTGCTCTTTTTATGTCCACATATAATGGAATTTATTCCAACGATCCTGAAAGTACGGCTATTTCAATTCTTCCCTGGTAAAAGTGACTGTGGCCATATTTAAGTTATATACTATAGTGTCTGACTTGATGGGCAATTATGCCTCTATTGGAGAGTACAAAAGCTTGCAAACGTCATGTGGTCAGACTTGAGAAGCCATTGAACAGTTGAACTGAGGAGATGGTGTGCTTTTCTCAACGACTGTCAGACTCTAACGATGAGTCAAAAGGCAGTTTATAGAAGGATGGTCAATATCACAACCCTCGACAAACATTATTGGTCATATATCAAGCAGTATGCGGTGTAAAGATGGTGCCAGAGATTCAACTCATCACTTTTGCCTTCACGCCAAAGTCACAAAAAAGTTGAAATGGAAAGTGCCACAAACAGATAGGAAATGGCATGATGAAAAATTCAATACATAAGGAGAATGCAAACAAATCATGTATTAGTACACACAGTTAACTATTTGTTTCACTAGCTGGAACCTAGGGTCATGCTAACATTTCGGGTACGCTGATCTTTCTTTGTACTATCATATGCCTTTGAAGCAATTTTAAAATTACATCTTACGCCAGTACACCGAGGAAAAGACACAGTCCTTGTAGGATATCTCCGACGTAGGCTACATGAAATACACCCCGAGACATACACGAGACGAGGCTTCAACAAAACAAATCACACTGCTTCATTCGTACTTGTATTGTTTGAAATGCTAAAGTAAAAACTATCAAGTTTAATACACAAGCGAGGTGCTAACTGGTTGTTGCTAGTATCATGTACACGTTTTAGATTGGTAATTTTTATCGTTTTAGAGAGGGAAGACCTACGAGGAAATCAAGAAAGAACTTGGAATGGAAAATGCTGGTATTACTTCAGTACAAGAGGTATGAAAGATGTGCACTTAAAATGGTACAATCTGATTTAGGTCTTTCGTGGATTCAAGAAAAGATTAAAAGTTATAGATTGTAGTTTATTTATCATATGTCATAGGTCATAGGTTGACATATAAAACATAGAAACATAAGCATGAAATATGAAAAGTGAATATTTAAGGGTTTCAGTTCAATTTGGGTTACACTAATCATTAGTCTTGTGTAATAAACATGTTGTTAGTCGGTGAAATTTTCTTATTTTCAAGAACGCTTACGACTGTTCAGCAAAAAGGATTTAGTTGCATGAAGTACAAAGGTTTTATCAGTCTGATTGAAGGAAATTATATTATTTAGAGACTCATCAAGCTTAAACTAATGAAAAAGTGATTCTTAGTTAACAACATGATTTCCAAGTGAAATGAAACGTATTATTACAAGTTCATGTTTAATATTTATTGGAAAACCAGGCTATAAATGCTTACAGAAATGAAGAAAAAATGCGTGTCATAAACATGTCCTTAAGAATATTAATCCATTTAGTTTTGTTAACATGAATGCTTCCAATTTCCATCTATCAACTAATAGTCACAAAGAAGTAGACATAGTGAGTAGATACAAATTATTTTTTCGGACTTCAAATTCGACATATTACCTGGTTTAAAACCTCGTGCTAACAAGATGGCGAAAATTTAGAATAAGTTACTTCCACGGAAACAGAAATGTAAGTAAGTTGGTATTTACGTTAAATTTTTGGCATCATCAACTATGTTGTCGGGAAGCTACATTAATGTCTGACAATACTAGAATTTATGAAACCTGACGTTAAACTTTAGTGTCTGTTTTTGCAATAGAAAGAGATATAGAAATTCTAACTTTACATGCCTTTGGAGAGAAAAACAATTCATTCACGAAATATCCATTTGCATAAAAACGAAGTTTCATCATACAAAAGCATTGTTTGCTTTATATCATATTACAGTTAGTATCTATCATTGCCTTTTTATATTTTAGGAACTTGAAAAGTATGATAAGAAATACAAATTTGAAGAATTGACTGGCAAGTTTCTTCCAGAGGGAGTAGATCCATGTAACAAAGAGGTAAGAACTGCATGGCATATTGTTGAATTTATGTCTACTGTCTGCTTAAGATTGCATGGAATAATACTACAGTGTATTGTAAATGAATTAGTATTAAGCTTAACAACGATGTGAATTGTAACACAGAGGAGTTCCTAGAGCAAAAGATGATTTGTTGTATTCCAGCTTTATTAGTATACTCAAGAAAATTATGAAATTACATCATACCTTCAAAGCAGGAATAAATTATTTTGGAAAGTGAGTTAACCCTACTATTGATAATGAGTAAGAACATTAGTGCACTGTCTAGAAGATCAGGATATTTTGCAGGGCTTTTTGTCAGTAATTTCAATACTTTTGCAACTATATTTATAAGATTTAGTAATATTGATTTATTTATTTATTTATTTAATATTTATATTTAATTAATAATAAACGTTTTCGTCAACTTAGCTAACATGGGATGAAGTCTATGATGTTTAAATTCAAATCCTTTTTTAGCAATTATTTGTGCAATTTAATAATATGATCCTATATTCACGGCGAAAAATTTTGCGTACAAAATACTTCAAATTCTAAGTGGTCTATTTGTCTTTACACAGAAACATCTGGTTGATGATGATTTTGAAAGAATATTCAAAATGAGTCGCTCCAAATTCGAGGGAATGCCGAAATGGAAACAAACACAACTGAAGAAGCAATTTTGTTTATTTTAAAACCTAAACAAGGATGACAAGTGAATGATGGAATTATTACAGCGTTTTGACAGCAAACAATCTGGGAGATGAAACGGAGGGATTTTTTACAATTAGTTATGTAAATCAACGGCAATGAAAATGACAATCTGATGGTAATATGACTTCGAGAGAGAAAATCTTTTCGTGGAACATTATTTGTGCATTTGTATAGATTAACATGTTGATTTTCATTAGATTTTATTGGCTTCGTTCATTAGTAGACTAACAGTTGTAGCATAATGCAGTACAAAGGATATCAATAGACTATGTTTGTAGGACTACTTTTCAAGTCAACTGATGGTGATAGCTACAGGTCTCATCAGCTCATCCCTAGAATACAACAGGTATTAAACAAGGCATTTTATATCAGGTTTGCGTCACCTCAACACATATTGTGATGTTCCCAGGCCAGGACAAAACAAACGTAGTGCTAAATGCTTAAGATGTTTGCGTAAGGGGCTATCTCTGCTATGCAGGCTTAATACCTCCTATGCAGGCTCAATACCTTCGTACCTGCATGAGGAGAAACATTTTGCCACAGATCACGAAATAAGGTAGGTCAGAATTAAGACAGATTAATCAGAGATGACTAGACTGTGTTAAATCTGACTTGAGAGTTATTGGTGTGAATGAGGCTTAATTTCATGGCAGAATCAGATGGAAAGAATGATTTCTTACATAGACAGCCTACCTGCAATTGAAATAAATGATTCTGTTGATGTTTAAGGACATTTGCGAGATGGAAAGAAAAATAAGTAACAGAATGCATGATAGATATGTAAAAATTAAAATATTTTTAGATTGTCCCACATTTAAGAATAAACAAATAGTATCACAGAGTTCTTCCAATAAAAAAACAACAAATTTGACAGGAAGATGTTAGCTAGATACATGACATATACGAAATGTATAAAAAATATATATGAAATGAGTGGGATAAATATATGTGCATAATAAAATAATTCATCAGCGTTGCCATGTTTAAAGTTTGTGGAAAGATGGAAAATATCGCTTAATTTAAAGTAGCAATCTAAACAAGTTTAATTGATACAAATTTCACAAACGTTCTTCTATTTGAATTAGCATTGGTCTTTGAAAGTTTTCGAGCTTCTTTTAGAATTAGTGACGATAAAATGATATAAAGCAGAAAAGGACAGTTATTATTCGATGGTTGCAGTGTGTGATGTTCTAAGACTGTTATTTGGGAGTTGCTCTGCTGGCATAAACAATATATCATATAATCTGACAGGATTATTATGACTTTAATGTAAACAAGAGCACACGACATTTAATTTTAACGAGTCAGGCAAACCAGGTTTAAGCTTTCAAAACGTTCTATTTTTAATATATTTCCGACAAATGTAGACAATTTTTCAAATCACATCCGAGACATGTTTGTGTCCCTAATAGGCATTGATATTTGTGTTAATAGCCATTGAATTACAAGACCCGTTTAGAAACTAACCTTACAGGCGTCATCCCATGCGATGGATTTCAAACTTTACAGCCAGCATAGTGATAAAAGTGGTATCATAAAACGCGATGAACGGAAAGAAATGTTGGTTACTGTTTTAAGTACCTAACCTAGCTGTTTTGTCAATGTTATCTAGAAGGCACGAGTACCTATAAATTGTACCTTCGAGCGGCACCACAGTTATGCAATTGCACTATTTCAAGAGCCCTAGTCTATTATCTGATAATAAATCCGATAATAGCCTTTGATTCCCAAGGTTTACAACAAATGTATTTGTTCCCTTCTCCTGTTACTGTGTTTATTACATTAATTGTTTCATATTATTTTATTAAGGTCATTCATCACATATGATTGTAGATTTAGCTTTCTTTAAGTTTAGTATCCGTTAAGTTTAACTTTAAAAAATGGAATTAGGTTTTTCCTTGTTTTTTTAGTTTATTTAGCCAAATTCCTTAGATTCGAAATATTTTTAATCAGCCAGGGACTTTAAAAGACTTTAATTTTTAAGATCTATTTTTACACAACAATATTTTGCTCTGGAACGCATTTCATGTAGTCTATTTATAAGTTTTTCTTTTAGTGTTGAAGACTTAGAGTTCTATTTAAACATATTGTTGATCTTTTTATTGCGTTCTTCTTTATAAAAGATGCTGACGAATCAAAATTAATTAAAGAATGATAGACTTCAGTAATCATCTTTTAGATAGTTTGAGGTTGAATGAGATACAAATTTATGGATATAAGTCATATTTATAGTCATTAAATTATTACCAATACTCTACTTTATATTGATGCATCTGAGCTATTGCATTGACCAGATATATTACCAATACGCTACTTTATAATGATGCATCTAAGCTGTTGCATTGACCAGATATATTACCAATACGCTACTTGATTTTGATGCATCTGAGCTATTGCATTGACCAGATATATTACCAATACGCTACTTTATA
>JANTCA010001431.1:0-12009 GCA_024741275.1 Chironex yamaguchii
GTATACTTCTCGCATAAATGTACATTTTTCATCATCCATTCCATGTTTACATGCACTGCATTTCAATGTTATGAATACGTCTACAAGCCACTAAAGGATTCGACAGACGAGTTATGAGATTAATATTTCTTAAGTGTATAGAATGGTGGTTTATATATGTAATCATCTGACAACGTATGTTCTTATTTTAGTATCAACACGTGTTATAGCACATTACCAAGTAAACTCTCTATCTGTTACATAATATTACTGTTATTAGCAGACAGCTGTTTTTATCGTTTGCCACATTGAGTTATTGTATTCTAAAGTAAGCTGAAGGCTGTCGAAGATATTTTGCTCGGCCAGCTTATTCTTGACCCAACAACTTAGTGCTAGTCACGAAAAATTATCAATAAAATCACTGAACGGCATAGTATTGGAACTGGAACTTCAAAATATATCTGAATTCTTAACTAGTATAATATTGGACTGCATATACATCGCTACATGTGACTGGTAATGAAAATGAAACTTGGCTAACTTTGCCTCAACAGTATATGATATTCCTAATTGAGAGACTATCCATTCAGAGAGCACGATAGGAGAATTATAACAGCACTGGTGGTAATACTGACGACTTTTTTATACTTACAGATAAATGTAGATTTAACATCACCCATTCCGTGTTTAGATTCTTCGTATTTCAACCCCTTGAAGATGTCAATCCGCCACTCATTTTATTTTCTCTTGGTATTGAAACTTGTTTAAGTAAGAAAATGTAGAGGTTAAAACTGGACATACTCTAATGCACGTATAGAATATTTGGTGGTGTTTAACAGTAACTATATAAAGGTATGTGTTTTAGAAATTAAAATTTGTTATCTTACTATGCCACCTTCGCCCTTTCTCAACGAAGAAAATGTGACCCGTCTTCTGCCCCAACAAGACTGAAATGCGCGCCTACAAAAAGAAGACAAAGACCCTTGTTCTCTTTTCGCGGGCTTTTGCCTTACGCGCCAAAAAAACCCTCGAGAAACCATGCAGTGGTGTGACATGGATTTGACAAAAACTCAAAGAAAAAAGTGTTACAATTTCCTCTAGCCCTTAAGCTACATACCTATTCATAAATATTAAAACATTCAATTCACATATTAATTTACTGAGGATATATTCGTTATAAGTTTTGAGAAAGCGTATACTGTGCATAAAGGCCAGTTAAGAACGCTTCTGTATAATATGGCGACTCAAATGACACTAAATATCAGAAAAAAACCTGAACTAGAAACACAAGTACTCACCTCCGTTGCAAACTCAGGAGCAATTCCATGATTGCGAAAATCCGAATGCCCAACATTTTCGACGCTATTGACCTGCGAAAAGAAAATGTGTTGTTAGAAATGTAGTAAAATAATTTTCCCTTGTTAACCTGGTTAAACTTGGTACATGAGCCTAAAATGAAATTTAATTCGCTGCTTGAAGCAGTTTTCAAATTCCTGTTCAGGACAGCAATTCACATTGATACCTCCTACTCGTTCATAAGTCTGACAAGCCGTATTCCCAAGAGATGAAACTAAGACGGTGAAAAGCTCTTTCATGAATGAAAGAGACAGTTCTTAAAGGGGAAACTTTAAACGAGTGCAAAAATGTTGAAGTTAAAGCTAAAATTCCTATTCCAACCCCTTGAAGATGTCAATCCGCCACTCTATTTTCTCTGGGTATTGAAACTGTGTAAGCAAGAAAAAATGTAGAGGTTAAAACTGGACATGCTCTAATGCACGTATAGAATATTTGGTGGTGTTTAACAGTAACTATATAAAGGTATGTGTTTTAGAAATTAAAATTTGTTATCTTACTATGCCACCTTCGCCCTTTCTCAACGAAGAAAATGTGACCCGTCTTCTGCCCCAACAAGACTGAAATGCGCGCCTACAAAAAGAAGACAAAGACCCTTGTTCTCTTTTCGCGGGCTTTTGCCTTACGCGCCAAAAAAACCCTCGAGAAACCATGCAGTGGTGTGACATGGATTTGACAAAAACTCAAAGAAAAAAGTGTTACAATTTCCTCTAGCCCTTAAGCTACATACCTATTCATAAATATTAAAACATTCAATTCACATATTAATTTACTGAGGATATATTCGTTATAAGTTTTGAGAAAGCGTATACTGTGCATAAAGGCCAGTTAAGAACGCTTCTGTATAATATGGCGACTCAAATGACACTAAATATCAGAAAAAAACCTGAACTAGAAACACAAGTACTCACCTCCGTTGCAAACTCAGGAGCAATTCCATGATTGCGAAAATCCGAATGCCCAACATTTTCGACGCTATTGACCTGCGAAAAGAAAATGTGTTGTTAGAAATGTAGTAAAATAATTTTCCCTTGTTAACCTGGTTAAACTTGGTACATGAGCCTAAAATGAAATTTAATTCGCTGCTTGAAGCAGTTTTCAAATTCCTGTTCAGGACAGCAATTCACATTGATACCTCCTACTCGTTCATAAGTCTGACAAGCCGTATTCCCAAGAGATGAAACTAAGACGGTGAAAAGCTCTTTCATGAATGAAAGAGACAGTTCTTAAAGGGGAAACTTTAAACGAGTGCAAAAATGTTGAAGTTAAAGCTAAAACCCAACAATTCACAAATGCTTAAGCGATAAATCGACCAAAATTCAAATAGAGATGGTTTTTTAAACCTAAAATGACGTTTAACTAACAGGATATCTACAGTTAAAATCATTAGAAATAACTACTGCAGTCCTGTTGTGCGTTAGATACCTAGACCAGACACTGCATTGTCTGGTGTATCTCAGCTGTAAAATGGGCAAGAAGCTCTCAATGAAAAGTGTTTTCCACTAGTCGTGCACACGCCTGCGCACTTAATGGACATTAGTATCGTAAGTCAATAATTCTATCGAACTAGAGAAAATTGCTTACCTTTCTCTTCTGTCTTTTTCACGACGGACGAGAGACGTGCCAGCCGCCTTCTGTCTCACCAAGAGTGAAATGCGCGCCGAAGTTGAAAAACGACGGTTATGTTTTCGCGGGCTGTTGCTGCGTGCGGCTAAAAAGCGGACCAGCTTTGCCTATAAGACCAGCGTCCTCTTTGGCTTTTTTAGATACTGTTTAATATTAAAGGAAGTTTTCTGTGTCCGTGGGCAGTAGTTTACCCGCGACCCAGTGAGTTACAAGCCCCCTGGTTTGGTAAGTGAATTTAAGAAGTTACATAATTCTATTAAGTTTATCACACGTGAGCTCACACAAGTTCGTTATAATTTCTTTCTGATGGGAGATACCTTGGCGTCTTACCATTTTTTGTGCCATGTATGTTGTTTTCTGTACTGTTTTGATAAATAGCTTACAAACAATACATACAATTTTTTATTCATGCAAACCAAGCGCTTGAAGTATAAAGATAATTATACAGTCTACCTTCTATAGAGTGATTTGTCAAGCTAGTCGTAGTTTCGGCATTTTTTCAAAGTGCGCACGCGTAAGAACTGATAGGAATAAAGTATTAAAGTTAGTATGTCACCTATTCTAATGATTATCTGTCACTGAACAACCCATCATTTAACAATAATAGAATTATTAGTCTCAACAAAGAATGGGATATCTTCAAATATTTCGTAGTATTGGCATTTTTCCAAATTGCGCGCGTGCAAGAACTTGTCAGAAAGAAGTTTGTACCTCACTTGTTTTAGTAGTAAACTGCCAAAAGATAGCCAATCATAAAACGGTCATTACAACTAATACTATGTACATACATGGCAGAGAAGTGTATACAAGCCACCATTCTTGCACTTTCCTTTGACTTCTGTTCCTACACTTTACCACCGTCAAATAGAGAACAAGTGATTATTGTTCATATGATACATAAAGGTAAAGTTTGGTCCTAAGGGCATACGTCGAGTTGTAACTATAACCACCACTACAAAACCTGTCTGCTAGTTTTCTTTACAAGTAATTAATTGTACAATCTTTTTGCGGTACAAAACTTGAAAATCGTCTTGAAAACTCTTCAGAGTATCAATCGTCAGAAAGGAAAGTATAGATATATGGCAACCTATTGGCTAGTTTCGATACATGTCTCATATGAAAAGGTGACGAGAGTGATGAAAGACGAACCAAGGGGAAGGCACGTGCAAATGATCCTTCCCGAAATTACCTCCCTTCTGGAACTACCTGCCCTGACTGCCGGCGAGTCTGTGATTCACGCATCGGCTTGCTGAGTCACGTGGAAACCCACAATAATAATTAAACTCTGCCGTACTCTGTTAAGAGTGGTTGCTGCTATTAATATTAAAATCTTAAGTCTAAAGGAGTCCTTGTCCACACTGATACATAATTTGTATACTTGTGTACGGCTATATATACATTCTTGATATCTTTACTAATGAAGTGTATTACAACATCTGGAACATGTCAACTGGTTAGTTAAATAAATGACAGAAGTATTATAAAGAGAACACTTATTAACTTCTATGTTAAGTTACTATTAAGATATGATAAAGAGCTATTATCTCACCAGGCACATTTCTAATCTGTAATCTGGTATCGCTGACATTATCAAGTATCTGTTACAACCTGTTCCTATACCTTATTTCCTCAAAACAGCACACCCACCCCAGAATGAGAGCCTCCCCCAAATTTTTTAAATGTGAACGCCCACGAATGAGCGTTTCCCATTCATAGGTTTTTGCGTTTTCCACGCTTTCCATGCATAAATGACGCCCTTCTCTAATTTACAGTAATTTTTGGGTTACAGCCCCCGTAAATCACAGGTTACGTAACTTTTGTCAGTTTATCCCCGTTAGTTCACACACGCTTGTTACAATTCTGTTTGATGAGAGATACATCAATTTTCGTCCATTTTTCATGCAACTTATGCTGTTCACTATACCTGAGTACATCGTTTTGAGAAATAGTTTACAATTATCAGAATTGTATTTGAGCATAAAAAAAGCCTGAGCTGTACAAAAAGTCTGAGATAACACCTTGTGTAACCTTGGCATAATCCAAATGCATCTTGGAAACCAACTTTAGTGGAAGGTTGCAACAATGTAAATATGCATCACAAATTTACACAATGGGAGCAAAAATTCAATTGCTCCTCATAAAGGTATTGTCTGAGCCAAAACAAAACCAGGTTTGCGACTATAAGACTCTAGTTCGATCCTGAAGTGTCCGGCCACAGTCCTCTATTTTGTCTCTGTGTTGCACATCTGATACTATTTTCCTTTATCATATAATATTCATTTTGCTTGCCTTTTCAATACACAGTTGATGCTCTTCTTCCTGCCTTAGAATATCAATTTCAGCTGTCTCTTGTATTATGCAGTTGTTGCTATACTTCCCATTGTCGTAGGCCATTTAATTTTTCTGTGCTAATGTTGCTGTGCTTCTTTGGTGCTTTTAAGCCCTTCGCTTACAGGGAGTTATGTTAAGTAATATATATTTTTTGGTATCTTGTTTACTAATAATTGTATCTTAAATTCCATTGAACTTCATCAATTATTCACTGACATTTGACATTTCTAAGTTACCTGTAATTTCTACGATAAATGTTTTCAATAATGTGTGACTCACAATTGGCCTTCTGTCTTAGCCAACTGACTTGAAAAATGCAATATTGTGTGTCCTAGGATGTAAATTCTCGACTTTGCCCTTACCAGGACGCCCCAATTTCCCCTTTAGAAACGTTTGTCGTAAGATTCATTATTTAGTGTCATTTAGCTTCGTACGATGTCTGATTCTCACGCATTACTACATATGTATTTTTGTAGAACGTAGGGACCAGTAATATATGTAACATGAGGAAAGTAATTTATTTGTGAACGCAACTCTGCAAGGTCCTCTAACAGCCTTACACATTTCTCTCGTTTTCTGCAAGTCTCATCCACTACTTACTTTAAAAGAATGACGTACGAAAGTCCCATTCTCTTCGGTGGACACTCCACTGGCTGCTTTAGCATAGTCACTTAGGCATAACTCTAGCCTGGCCATAGTGCACGCTTTCAGAAAAAACTTGAACAATACGTTTGGCAACAGTCCCCTCGAATGGTAGTCTCATATGCTCTCCTTTAAACTGGTATAATTCTGATCAAGTAGAAAATAGACGTCGCATCAGATGTTTGATAGAATTGATGAATCTTAAACATTTCAATACGCAGTAAACGATGCGCTTGGCAAGCGGATATGAAATTCGCGCAATTCTGATGACTGTGGCAAAGTTTGCGTCCTTAACAAATATAAGTACACTTTAAGAACATTTAAGTTTATCTCATTGATATTATCCGCAACCCTGTTTATTTTCTGTTGCCTTCTTCATGCTAGTTCTAAAGAATAAAGGTTTTTGAATTCAAAGCACATCTCACGTCTGGTCTCCCTCCTAACACCTCCAAAATACGCTCTTGTACAAAACTCGCAGTCAGTTAGGATTTTTATTCTGTCAGAAATCAATTAGATTCAGCATTTTCTCGTGATAAAATCGATCAACAGATTAAATTGATTACACAGCAGACGAAGTAGTAATAGCAGGCAATCACCATCTAATAAATTGTCAAGTTTAACTTTGTTTAATGCTGTAGAAAACGGCGCGGGATACTTGACCACTATCATAAAACTGGACGCACAATGATTGCTGCATTTCGACTTAAAATAGACTTGGGTTTATTTTCGTTCACAGATCATTAAATTTGTCATTTTTGATAGAAAATAACCAGTTACCTGCCAAGACAATCATATGCAGTCAATTGCCAAAATTGATTAATTTACCATAACCTGCCCATGGAAAGCAATAACCTAGTCTACTTGCTCACAAGATAACATCCCGAGATACAAAATGGTAGCTATGACAACCAAGTATAATAGAAACAATGTTGGTAAATGCGGATATTCTTAGAAGGAAACGGTCTGGGGAAAGACGTCTTGAGCTAGATCAATTTTATATCAAATTATCCTATATTGACATCTGCATCTGACATGGAGAAAGCTTTGACAGAACACTCCTCATAGACACTTGTCCGAAAGGCGAAATTTTGTCATGTGTAAGATATTTCAAATTCAACGTGTAGACATTTCTCTTTCCCGGAATGACACGTTAGTCATCCCAAAGTAACAAGCACACTCGATATGTCTCAGCCACAGGCTAATATTTCCCATATACCTTATTCTCATGCTCTCAAAATCTCATGCCTTATTATTCCTATGCCCCTTGTACGAATGTCTAATTCTTATGTCCCTAATTCCCATAAATCCCTTTTTTCAACGTACTTTATTCCCACGTCCCTTGATCCCATTTTTATTGTTCTCATAACCCTTTTTTTACTGTACATTATTCCCACGTCCATTAATTCCATGTTTATTGTTCTCATATCCCTTATTCTAATGTACACTATTCCCACAACCATTATTTCCACCTACCTAATTCGCATGTATATTAATCCAATGCCTCTTATTCCCATGTATCTTATTCCCATGTATCTTATTCTCATGTATCTTATTCCCATGTATCTTATCCCCATGTATCTTATTCCCATGTATCTTATTCCCATGTATCTTATCCCCATGCATCTTATTACCATGTATCTTATTCCCATGTATCTTATTCCCATATATCTTATTCCCATGTTTCTTATT
Source organism: Chironex yamaguchii (assembly GCA_024741275.1). Taxonomy (NCBI): domain Eukaryota; kingdom Metazoa; phylum Cnidaria; class Cubozoa; order Chirodropida; family Chirodropidae; genus Chironex; species Chironex yamaguchii. The sequence continues at coordinate 7,621 of JANTCA010001431.1, forward strand.
TCCATGTATCTTATCCCCATGTATTATATTCCCATGTATCTTATTCCCATGTATCTTATTCCCATGTATCTTATTCCCATGTATCTTATCCCCATGTATCTTATTCCATGTATCTTTTCCCCGTGTATCTTATTCCCATGTATCTTATTACCATGTATCTTATTCCCATGTATCTTATTCCCATGTATCTTATTCCCATGTATCTTATTCTCATGTATCTTATTCTCATGTATCTTATTCTCATGTATCTTATTCCCATGTATCTTATTCCCATGCCCCTTATTTTGATGCCCCTTGTGTCCATGTACATTCTTTCCATCTCGCTTGTCCTCTGTTCTTGTGGCTTTTTTGCCTGTCTAACATTGTTCACCAATTCACTCGTTTGGTAGCTGTGCTTCTTTGCTTAGACACAGCAAGCAAGATCCAATACACCTGACGTCCCAAATCATTTCGATATTTTCCCTCACTACGTTGACGCAATATGGTTCCTCTAACAACCCCAACAAACGAAGTATATCTTAGCAGCTCTGAAACAAAAGATATCGCTAATAACATTGCCACGCCTTGTACATATCGTCAGCTCTGAAGAAAACAAGGAACCTTCATCAACTACTAAAGAATATATATTTCCCAACGTCACCGCAAATTTTTCTGTCAGTTACAGCTACAAAGGTTCAGTAATAGCTTAGACACGACAAATCCTCCTGATCGGATTCAACAACGTAAGTACTATTCAAGCTTACACAGCATGCGTAGTACTTCCAAGTTCCCTATGTAATTCTCTACAGTTGTCCTAACACCAATTGATTTGCAGCTCACTTTTTGGAGCAGCAATTTCTAAACCAGGTCATGCGACCCCTTTGAGACCGGTGATTCCTGTTTCATTCGTATGCCAAGGAAGCATTACCTAGTGGTACTGTATTGCATTGCATGATAAATATTGCATAAGTAGCGTTAAAGAAAGATATCAGTAAACAAAACATCAAGGCACAGCTTGGCACAAAGTTCCGTACGAAGATGCACACCATTATGAAAATCAAATTTTCTATTCCAAAAAATCTTAGTCGACACAGTTTAAAGCCATGGATGATAGAAGTTGATCACGTGATGAGTCGCAAGCATCTATTCTCGTTAGAATAGAGGCCGTAATGCGCTACAATATAGTGAATTATGCATTTAGGTGGTTCTCTGTTGGCCTCAACCTTTGTAAATGTCATGGTTTTATCATACAGAGTCAATGTAAATGCTGTTTGCACATGTAAGAGAGTCTATGGTGGTGTTATAATAATCGCTTAAGAGTTGGACCAGGTTCTCCCCACCTGAGAATCGAACCAGGTTCTTGAGATATTTAATCAAGCAAACTATCTGAAATATGAAGTGGGGAGATGAAAATTTAGAGTCCATCACTTAGGATTTGAACAAGGGTCTTCAGAATGCTAATCCAATGACAGTGCCCTTATCGAACAACTTAATTACTTGGTTAATTTTCAGTGACATTTTTTGTACTCGCCGCTGGTGCCTTTTAATTTATATGACATACAGAAATACCAACCGTGTAGAAAAATTTGGAGAAAACATGGCAATGAAAGAGATTACTTCTGTACTAAATGGTAAAAGCACTCTACAACACTTACCACCCGCAGTTGGCCACAAGTTCGAACCCCGATGAAACTGATCAAGAAAGTACAACGGTTTTGATATCAAGGGGATGGCTGTTTCCCTTCCTTTCCCTTGAGGGAATTCCACTGTTGATTTGAACATGCAGAGCTGTAAAAGTAATGGTAACAAAGAGTACGGACACAGTTCTTTGCAAGTCATAAATTTTAGTGAGATTGCTTCATATACGTTACAGTCTCAAATTAATTTTCAAAACATTCGACATTACCTTAGACCAGTGACGTATGCAGCTCTGGAAAGCCGTGGTATCGGGAGAATCAGAGTACTTGGCTTAAGAGGAATGTAAGCGACGAGACCCTTGGAAAAATCCTTACCAATTTCATTCCCTTTTTGTATGAAACTCACGGATCGTCTTGACAACCGTGTGGATTGCCGGGTAGGGCCGGCTGTAGGCTTCACTTCCCCATGTATACGTCATCGCTACAGGTGTCAAAAAACGTTTTTTCTCTGCAGTACTATGTAATGATTGACAATTCGTGTTTCAAATGTGTATCTGATTCCATGGGATATGGAATGAGATAAGAAGCCAGTACCGATCGCCTTGTCTTACTATTAATTTATCCATATGGTGATGTGGATTCTCAGCCTCTGACTTAGGAAATTGTCGTCATATCAACATCACTACAGTGACTACATAGTCGCAAGATTAATAGACTTGAACCATCACGTTTAAATTCAACTGTGTGTCAATGTGTTGTTCGAATTCTTTGATGTTTTTCTTCGTAGCCGATAACTTAAAAGCTATTGCTCAAACCAAGTAAAATCCAGTCAGATTTTCAGGTCAAATATCAACTAGGTCACTGTTATTACTCTCAAAAAGCACCTTGCTGATCACAGATTGTGTCTAACGCCCATCAACATTTGTGCACGACTTGTTAAAACAAGGCTCCTGTGGCTCACAGCGTTGAATAAAGAACAATTTTATTAGCAAAGGCTTTCTTTAAATCCAGGATTTTCATCTGATTTTACATACTTTAGTATTCACCGAGTGATTTTTTGTTGCCGACCCAGGCAGCTGGATTGAAAAGGATGGGTATTAATGAGCCGCCTATTTGGTAAATGTTTAGAAAATAGCTCAATACGATTAATAAGAACAAGGTTTCAAGGATGTGCACTGAGTCAGTATGTTTATCAGGTATCAGCAGCCACGATTTGAGAATTTGTATTAAAAATTTAAGAAAAACCCACTTACTTGAGACAAACTTTAACTAGATATTTATTACTCGTTTGCATAAAACGCTTTAGTAGATTCCAGATTTCTTTGATATATTGGTTCCTCTCAGCGTCTACTCGAAGCCTCCGTCGACCAAACTAAGATAAAAGTGAGAGATAAAACCAGCCTGTGTATGCATTTTTCGTCTTTCATCTCTAGCGTAGCCAGGACTCTATGCATAACTCTCATAATATTTTACTAATACGTCTCGTTTTGTCTATGTTATATTATAGAAGCTAGTGTGTGCTTCCTCAAAGCATATCATATCATGTAATCGAGGCTAGGTCATCTGATGAAACAGCGTTGTTAAATCATAGAGTTGTGAGCTATAGTGCTAACTATCAAATTGGCAGACTCAAACTAGTGAATTGTTTGTGACATGTATAGTACTACAAGCTTAGCAAGAAACTGCAACGTACGAAAACTGACGGTGCAGGTATTTAAGTCGACAAAGAAGTAAAATACCAAAAATGGCGATCACCTGGTGCAGAGCACAGTATTTGTTCCCAGGCCTGGTGCAGAGCACAGTATTTGTTCCCAGGACCTGTAGTGACGCAGTCATCGTATCATGACCTCAAATTCACCTCTTCATTTTCGGTTATCTAAACCCATATGTAAGCACTTAAATGGTGATTAAATGCCTTATTAGGCCAAGTAATTTCAAGAAGAAATTTACTCGGAGGCCAACTAAATCAAGGGTGTGAAGACTCGCGACTGACATCGGGGAATTTGTGATTTACTTTTTCCAATACACACCAGGAAACCATACATTTTAAAACCAGAAATCGTACTATAAAGTTAGTACTTCAAACTGTAACAAATGAACACTTAACGAAGTTTTAAGAAAGATATTATGTGGCATCAATGTGATAGGAAGCCGAATAAGATAGCACAGCCAAGCGGATATCTTTCCCCTTTTTTAACCGGTACTTTTGTGCAAAGAAAAGCTTTCGTCATCGATGTTCAACTTTGATATGCATAAATAGAAACAACTAACGGATAAAAACATTACAAAAACTATTTTTCTTATTTTACCTGCTCTGTCTCCTTTGGCAGTTAATACTACTTAAAATTACACATAATTTTGTCCTAGCTTAACTTTTAATAATCTTGATATACTATTGTAAATAATTGAACAATATTTTTGTGGTACAAAACTTGAAAATCGATTTGAAAATTTGCGATATTACCTTTAAAACATACTTAAAAGCTTTTATGCGTCTGACACTCTTCAGAGTATGAATTGTCAGAAAGGAAAGTATCGATATATGGCAACAAGAAAAGCAGGACTTTGTAGGCAGAAAGACTCTGTACTATTTCACTCGGGCTCTTCCAATAACCCTTTACCTTTTAACTTTTCTTTATCGTTTCCTTTCTTGTTTATGATTGGAGAGTTTTGATCCATGTTTCATGTAAAAAGGTTGACTGCCAAAACATGCGATTCTGCCATAGGCCAACATTTACTAGAAAACTCAGAATGCGCCAAAATGTATAAGGAC
>JANTCA010001432.1:0-12009 GCA_024741275.1 Chironex yamaguchii
ATAGATAGATAGATAGATAGATAGATAGATAGATAGATAGATAGATAGATAGATAGATAGATAGATAGATAGGTAACCATGGCAAAACTCGCCCTTGACCATTTCCGGTTTACGCGCATATTAGGATGGTTGCTGCCTCACTCTCGTTTCATTAACCAACCTGGAAAAGAGATTTTAGAGCTGCTGTAAACAGCTACTGAGCTAATAACAATTCTAACATCAAAGATGGTAAGTGTGATAATATAAGACAATAATATCAGGAAACTTCTCCACTAGACATCCTAACAATTTGCTGCCGTTATCGTTGGTGTCACACTCTTGCCGTATTTATCAAAGAGGGCATGCCGAAGAGGAAAGCTGAGGGTCACATTAATCCGGACGAGAAAGTCCGAAAGCATGTGTCCACGATCAAGGGAACGGAGCAGTCTACCACAAAGCAAATGAAGAGCAGACATTCTGTGGAGTCACCGAAGAAGAAAGGAGATGAACAGAGTAAATCAACAAAACTCTGCGATGGTAGTGTATCTGCAAGTAAACGAGATAAACAAGGCAGAATCATCTTTGGTGGCTTTGAGGACTTCAAGCCCAACCTAAGCCCTATGGAGGTTCTTCAGATGGGAAGTTTTGGTGGAACGTACTTTAGACCAATTTACTCAAGTGTAACAGGTGAGGTCATGGATTTATCAACTAGAAACCATCTTGCTAGACAATATAACTGGGGAAGGTACCGATGATATACATATTTTATGCTAACTTTTCCTAAAGTACTCCAGGTAGTTATGACCAATAGTAATGTGGTGGTGTCACAACTGGAATTTCTCCATTTGAGAGCCTGAACGAACAGAGTACTAACTATTGTGGTCACCGACTTGGGAACATTGCAAAATACATCATGATGCTCTAGCTCAGTTTTTATTCAACATTGATTTCCAACCTTTATCCATTTCGTAGTAACCCCTACCATACAACGTCCACTAGACCTGCCAAACCGAGATATACCGGTGTGCTACAGTTCTACGGGGGAAAAGTATTTGCATGCAATACTTTCAAGACTAGCCTCCAATGGTGCAGAATACACTGATTGAAAAATTGAAGAACTTAAAATCAACCTGCCAAGTAGTGCTGAGATTGACATAGCACAGAATTGATGCACAGCTCAAACTTGACTGTAAAGTCTGCTTGGACCACAAAGTCAAATTCATGTCTTCTTTTAACATATAGCTCTAGTTTACAAACGACCAGAGCTCAAGGCATATGAGTCATGATTGAGGAGTATTTTGATATCAGTCTTAATTTACTATTTCCCTGAAGCCATCCGCTATATTTAGTGAGTTCTACTATGACCAGAAATGTTCAGAACAATGTTTTGTTTTAAGTTTTAAGTTAGGTTGCTATAGAACCTTTGCTAGAAAGGTAGGCAATTTTCTTCTTTCAATGCCATTTTCCCTTGCCATTTTGCACCACAGAGCAAAAGTACAAGGATGTTTGGAAGGAACTGCCAAGTGAGTGGCTGAAAGGTTTGGATATCAAAAAGCAAGTAGCATCATCAGTTTACAATGCCGATGTAAATAAATACAAAGTCAAGTGTGGTGGTAGCTTAGAGATGTGGGAATCAAGTGGATGGATTCATAAACAAGATCCTTATGGCTGGTTTCAGTGGTAAGAAATTTTGCAAACAACTTTATCTATCATATGTTGCTTTCATGATATGTCAGTGATGTCTCAGATTTTTGGTATTGAAATCTCTGTATAAGTTGGGAACCAAGATAGCATATACATCACATAAAATCCACAGTAAGGCAGAAGTCATCAAGTAATATTGTACTATTTGAGGGCATAACAAGCAAGTGACTGTTATTTGCAAAGTAACTACAGGGCATGTTAAAATGTGTGAATGAAGTAAGTAGCAATTATGGACCGGGAACTGAATATGGGGAAGACTTAAGTGATCCCCATAAAGACAGCTAAATTTGGCAACAAGGTTGGTTTAAACTTTAGTATATGTAACCAAAGAGTAGAGAAAGGAGAGCAGATAGAGAAGAATTTGGTTGGACAACATCAAGGAACGAAGCAGCCTTTCATTGTTTAAGATGAGCAAGATGACCAGGGACAGGCATACTTGGATAAAGCTGGTGCATGCCCTCTATGCAATCAGAAATGTGACTTGAAGAAAAATATTATGTATCTGGAGAGATTTTTGTGTCTGAGACTGATGCAAGTAAAATCAGAGGCATCATGGGCCTGTTTCATGGGGGAGCCAAAGAGAAAAATTTTCCAACAAACCTTTTATACTCACGTTTGATTATAGAGGTACTTGAAAGCAGCATATAGTACTGAAGGTGAAGAAGAGTTAAGCAAAAAATGATTAATTAAGCTGAATTGGTGTTTAACTCTACATAGGTTATACTCTACAAGAAACTCATCCACTACATATAGTGTGTCAAACAAAATTAATTGTAGTTTCTTTAAAGTTATTTTATATTACAATATTCCAAGTATTTGTGTTTTTGTGGTCAACGTTCAGAATCAGATTTTTTTCAGTATTCAAATGTATCAAAGATCAACTCCTACTTCATCCCATTATGGAGTGTAACTTGGTTTTTACTAGCTTGTGCTTTAAATATGTTCACTCGTGGTTTGTAGGATTAATTGGAAGTGTAATTCTCAACAGTAGAAAGAAATTTGGATAAGCTGCCTGTAGGTAGTATTTCTGGAATACTGCAATATCCATGAAGAGGCTCTCTTGGTCTAAGGATGCATTTGATGTAGCCGAGTCTTTAGTTAGTGAGAGCTCTTTTAGACCAAAGCAAGTCCGTATGAACAAACATCCCTCATTTTTGAGTTTTTGTGCATCAAAGCATTGGTGTTGCTTTGTCAAATGAATAGTTTGGTAAGTCCTTCTCAGCATGAAGTTAACTTTGTCTGCACTGTATGACCCAGTCCAACACATGTAAAGTGTCAACTCCTTTATACTACAAACAAGATGTGACTTGATTAACAAAATTTGGTTGAAAAATATACATGGTCAGTACAGTCCTTGTCTTTTGTATCACTGACAGTTTCATCACAATGAATCCCTAACTGCCAGTCTTTCAGATTGTCTATGAAATAGTTGAATAATTTGTCATGTTTTACAAAGAAGACATTTTGATGCAACCACCATCTTGGAGTCTATGCATCGGTGTAACATTGACTTGTTTTTGCTTTCCTTTTACTTGTACATACTTTCATTCTCCTGATTGAGGAAAGAAACTATACAGTTTCTCTAGAATGGAACAGATGAAATGCAGGTCTCTAGAATGCAACAGATGAAATGCAGGTCTCTAGAATGAAATGGTTGCAAATCTGATGAACTGGCAAAATGTAAAGGCACTTTATATTTTCCTTTTGAAACAACAATTGTATTCCTTTCCCCTCCCCTTTCATTACAGACGCTTCGTTCTAAGACTGTCCTTGAGCGCTACTCAAACTTTCGTTTCTAAACTCCTCATCAGTGTTTCACAATTCTATATGCTAAAGCATCTTGTATCCCTTGGACTGAGGTTAGCTGCTCACCTTAATAGTATATCAGGGTACAGTTAGTATATTGCTATATGTAAATGTATCATTTAAGAGATATTGTATGTTTTGATTCTTTCTGGGTAAATTTGCCCAACTTTAAATGTTTTTAAGATTTTTTTAATGCCGTCACTTTTTGTTAAGTCAAAATAAGATGTGGAGATCCCAGATCCTAGTTTCAGTCATGCTACCCAAATACAAGAAATGTGATCTTTATGCAATCTTAATGCAAATGAGTTGCATGTATCTCAGGAAGAGAAACCTATTTAAAATAGAATCCAGTGCAAAAGATGAAAAAGTAAGGAGTGTTTCAGGACGTTTTGAGGGTTTGAGGGCTCATGATAACCAGGAGTACTTAAAATTGTAAAGCTGATTGTTGTAATGGTTATAATATGAGAAGCATAAGAACAGGAGGTGACACAGATAGAATGACAAAATAGGTCAGATAGAATTTCTTTAAAAAGGAAGACTATGCCAGAAATTTTCTGATAAGCCTCTCAGCAAGGGAGCTGGCCCTCTTGCCCCCCAACACCTCTTGGTAAAATCCCAATGAAAGGTAATTAACTACTCCTGCTTCCATTGGAGTGGAGCATGTTAACATTTACTTGCCAGGTGATGTAGAAAAATATATTTGTAGGTCTAGTATTTGAGTATTGGTTTTGTAGACTGGAAGATACAGACATGCTGGTTCTGAGGAGGATAAAGTAGTTGGGAGTACAGATGTCATATAAGAAACTGCACACACAGGCACACTTTTGCCAATACACAGTAATTAGCTCTTTATCACAGGGGTTCTTTGCTAGAGAAGTTGTAGATACGTTTTGTACCTATAGATTCTAATCTGGTATTTGATAAGTTCTTTTTTCATCCAGTAGCTCGTGAGATCACAGCAGTTTGTGTTACATGTGTCTGTGTTCTTTTCTTCATTGTGGTTATTCAGAGTAAGCATTTGATGACAACACCATACTGCTTTATGTTGTGACCTCCAAGAGCATGATTTAGTGAAAGGCTATTGGCAAATAAACACACCATTGCATTCATGTAAGCAGTGTTTAAGTTTCCATTATCTTTTTCATGAATATATTGCATTTTTCCTGAAAGGAGCATTTTGCTGAATCCTATACCATCAATTTTGCCTGAAATATTTATTTGTAATTTCCAACTAACTTAACAAACTTTTAATTTTTCAAGGATTACTTTTGGAATGTTTTGAGGACGTTTATTCTAATAGTTGTCCCCAACTGTTGAGTATACTGAGTGTATCAGCAAATTTTTGGTTACTTCTACATTTTTAGGTATTGTAGATTTTACCAAGGACGTAGAACTGATGATGATGCTCGACAAATTAGTCGATGGCTGAAATGTGCTGGACTTAAAGGAAGGTGGAGAAACAATTTGATTGCAAAATGTGTCCGAAGTGGGTGTACCTATGACAATACAGCAGTATCCCCAGTTGTTCGACAAACTCTTCAACATTGGGGTTATCAGCTTACCAAAGAGGATTTCGATACTGGAGCTAAACGAGTCAAAATGTAGAGTAAGTAGTGCTATCAGTTGCAGGCAGAAGAACAGCAAATGTCTCCCTAGTATATTAGGAGAATTTGTTAAGTAATATGCCATGTGAGATATTTGTTTATGATAACAGTTAAGTTTTGGTTGGTACTTGCAACTAAACCATTTGGGCTTAAAGTGTTAAATGTTTTTTTATCTAGTCCCTTCAAAAATTGCCCTGGGCCTTTTAAAATACTGTTATTTTATGATACTCGTGTAATTCTTCTGTACCATTAACATTTCCATTCGCTATGTGAAACCAAATTTTTTCTTTGGTTGTATGATATTATGATTGTACATAACAACCTTTATTAAAGAGTGCAGAACAGACAGCTGAGATCGCTTATGTTTCTTTCTTTGTTATGGTAAACCTTTGTAGCTGTCTTGCACAATGGCAAATAAGTTCAATACAGGTCTGATGATGGGAGAGGTGTCTCTCGAAACGTAGCTCATAAAAAGCATTCAACTCATGTCATGATAAAGCTCCTTCCTATAAGGTTGAATACACTTTCACTATGGCATAGTGTCAGGGAGTCAGAATGAATGAGTCACATTGACCAGCTTAAAGTAAAAGTAGCTTTTGTTACCGCTGCCTTTTTATGAAGGTTATTTCTTGTAGCTTTATTGTTAAACAACCTGGCTTAAAGTAGTAACACACAATGTTAAGTGTATAAAGAAGAGGAAGAAGACGAAGAGGGAAAAGAAAAAGAAACAACTTTGACAAGAAGAAGATACAGTTAAAGATGTCATAACTTATGCCATTGGATTTGTCCCAGATTGGTCTAATGTTATATAAGTGGAGACAAGCCCAAAGATTTTAATCCTTGCACTCGGCGCAAATTTTACACTGCGGAGGCTGAAATACAAAATCAGTTTTTAACTGACAGTTCTCTATTTTTAGTCAAAAACTGATTGTGCATTTGACAAAACCTAATGAGATAATTCTCTGTCACATTTTATTGACGAAGTAGAACACGTCCACACTGATTATGTATGTTTGACATCAGTTTTTGAAAAAACTAGGCTGTCAGTCGAAAAATGACAAAAACTGATCACGTATTGTAGCCGTCAAGCGTTATTTCTAAGATGATAACATTAACATGTAATGAAAACCTTGCGTTCTTATCTTTCATTAGGCTAATCTAAAACGACTATTATGTTTAGTGTTGCAACTTTGTTTAACGACGAACATTTTGTGAATATAATGGAAGTCTTGGTGGTCAGTAAACTAGAACATAAAGAGTAGTTTTTAAGCATGAAAGCTGTTTAATGTAAGCAAGGTTAAGTGATCGATAAAGAGGTTCATTATTTCGTGAAGCATTATCTTTTGTTGAGGGTCATATTAAGATACCATGCCATTACTTCGAGCTTGACGATATGTTTATACGTGGCCACTGCTTCAATATACAGGTCACGATTTTTAAAAGACATTTTCAACTTGTTTTACATGTTCCGCTGAAATTAGGCTTGTGTCTCCCATCCAAGACGAGTCGAACTATCATTCCTATAACCGTCAGCCGTGGTTATCACCACAATCTCGCAATGTTCGCCGCCTCAAATGTTGCTTCGTTACTTATAAAACAAGCCATTGAGATTTCTTTTCTGAGCGCTATCTTGTTTGAATTCCAGGATCTAAGCTAATTCAGACAGGGATCTAAGATTGCAAATAAAAAAGGAATCTGTAACGTTGCCGCCGTTCTTGTAAACTCTCTCGCCGAAAGTGAACCATAAAGTCACCATTGTTTAAGAAACCAGATAAAGACAAGGAGTATCCCATTTCTTGAGAAGGTAGCTATTGGTTGACATAGATATGAACCACGGAGTGTCGTACCAGTTTAGAAAACAGCGGAAGGCATTCTCAAGGTATACAACGGAAAACTGTTGGAATATAAATAGACTATGGAGTTTGGACAGAAAAATACCGAATCCAAGCAAGCAGCACGACCGAAAAGGTCAACAGCATGAAGTTCCATCAACATTGGGTTTCATCATCGTCGTCGTCATTGGTCGAGCACGCACGGATCAAAGGTTTGTCAATTCGGCGGGAAGAGTCCAATGGACATAACTCGTAATGGATTGTGAACCACCGTTGGCTATGGCTGAACTCCTTCATCTTTTACAGGTCTTCTTTTTATTCTCCGGGGTGTCCACATACCCTCCTTACCTGGTGGGGGAGCCGGTTTAGATGCCGACCACCAGACCACGAAATAGATGGTACTGGCTTACATGTTACGAGTAGTAGACTGACTGATCTGATCTGATCTGACCAGATGATCGATCTGATACGAGGTTTAATTTGCTCATACCCATGACCTTTAAATTTTATCCGATCCGGCACAAGCCAGTTTTAGTAGGATAACTCCCGTTATCATCGACCTTTCATTATTGACATCGAAGCCCACTTCAATTCCGAAGTTGAAATGAGAAATACTGACATGGATGTATTTCTAAGCTATTTTGTCATTTGTTTACCATTTTACACTGATGTTTTTCTTAGGAAGTATGTGATATTTGGCTGCTTCAATTTATTTCGTGATTGCTGTCAGTGGACTTTTCCAGCTAGTCACTTACTTTTCGGAGCTCTTCCTTTGAAGGAAAAAGCGACTAAGTGTGAATTACCCCAATGGTAGGTTCCAGCTGCTAAAAGGAACGGCAGGGAGTCTCTGTTTTCGACTTAACCACTTTTTCCTCGTCATCCGTCTCTTTTTCCTCTTTTGGTCGATCGTTTCTGGACAACCAATTTTACATCTTCAAACCCTGACAACATCTTCTGCACTTAATTCGTCTGGTGATAACTTAACTCTTAAAAACTACGAAAAGGTTTGTTTAGTACTAAAGGAAATGAAGGTTTATTTAATTGACTGGGTTATTGGCCTATTTTCCTCCACTTATAGCCGTTAAATAAACTTCGTGTGTGGACTAGACTGTATTTTGTAAATGTCGGAAAAATTGAAAACTAAATTAATTCAACTCCTTGCTGTTTCGACATGTTTCCGATTCTCCTAGCGATGTCAAGGTAACGGGGACTTACTGTATCATTACCTGTATTTCAAAGTACTTGCGGTGAAATACAATTATCGCATAAATACGAAAAGAATTATGTCGTAAAAATTCGGCAATTGTACATGAGCTTCAAGCCTTCTCTTTGAGGCGTGGGTACATAAGTACGGGGCTGATAGTATGTTTATCGACAAATAACAGTAATTTCAATGTCCATGGTGGCATAATTCAAGAAGTTCCTTGAGCCAAATCGGTGTTGTTGCTTCATTTGTGGAAACTTCATTTGAACACGCCGTCTTTTCAGTTTCTGTATGTATTGCTATATTTGTTCATCAGGATTCGCTACTTTTAAGCTCATATATTACCAAGAGACATTAGCTAAGAGGAATCCTGGGGAATATAATCGTTGTTAGCAGGTTAGTAAGATCATCAAGCAAGATAAAATGCCAAATATACGATCATTCGTTCATATAAGGCTTTATACTTGGATGCTTGTTTATTACAAGCTAGTGATTTCTGAGACTTTGCAGTTTTTTAGTGCAAGAGATTTCTTATCTGCCAGTGATATCGGGCTTTCCTATTCTAAACAAAGCGGTTTAAAAGATTATAGTACTTTTGTTAGCTGCACACGGTTTTCCTGTTTTTTAAGATCATTGAATGAAGTGAAGATAAAGTTGACGTGTCGCAAGTAAACAGGTCCACCTGCGAATGTCAAATTGTCATGGACTTTGAAGATGTGATGGAGAGTGTTCGTTACTTTTGAGTCTGGAATACATTGGAGAACTGAAATGAATGGGGTGTATGGAAACTTTACCGTATCCCAATAAACGGGGGGTTTGAAATAAACGGTTGGGTGGAGAATTTACCAAATCATACGAAACGGGACTGATAATTAGCATCTGAAAGACGTTAGAAATCATTTAAATTGGATTACGTTGGTTTCTTATAGCCTTAGTTTAAAATAGAATAAAACATATTGCTAAGAGAAACAATATGATACAAGTATTTAGCTCTTAATAATGGTTTCGTTCTTTTTTCGAGCGAGCTTTTTTGTACACATCTTGCAGTATCTTTAAGCGTGGAAGAAAAAGCTTGCTTGTCTCATGTTCTTTAAACAATATCGTAATACAATAACAGAACCGCCGGTGGTATAGTGGATAAGACGACTCTTGCGAGCCAGAGGCTCCTAGTTTTAACCCGAGCAACCACAAACAAAAATATCAATGGTGAGAGAAGGTAACGATAGCCCAGGAGAAGGGGAGAAGGGATAGGGTGACTAAAATGATGATGGGTGGCCTTATTTCAAAATACTAATAAGCGAGGGGTGAGGGTGGGTACGTTTATTTGGGACTCAAAAGTAGTCGTTTAAGGACTGAAAATGATATTTCTGGCATTCCTATAAAATGCAGAAGTCACTTCTTTACAATTACTTGTCAAAGAGTTCTGACATTTATTACAAATACAGGCAAAGCAACTATTGATTGGACGTCTTGGCTATCCCTTAAAACCAATCATCCTTATAATGTCCATTTAAAATTTAGTATTTCTTATACAGCAGTTTATAAATTCTTCAAGTTGTAAAGAAGCGTTGACATTCAACGTTGTTACACTAAGTTGCTAAATTTGCGGAGAAAGTTTTTCTCCTAAATTATTAGGAATTTGAACCTGATATCCATTCAAAAAGAAAAGAATTCTTCACAGTGACTAGAAATTACGTCTCTCAGATGATCAACTTTTATGGATTCTGACTTTAAAGCGATTTCTTTTTCAAGGAGAGGTCATAATTTATCTGCATGTTGTATTTACGCCCTACTATTTGTATGTTCTTTTATTGTCTAAACCAACCACTGCAAGTCCTTTGGTGACCTTCTCTTTTTCTCTATCTATTTCTTTCCTTTTTCTTTGCTCATTGGACCTATGTCTTAGACCTTATATTATACCGCTTATTTCTTCCACCTACCAAAATAAAGAACATACAGAAAGCAAAAGGATTTTTTCTTTGTGCATTGACTTGATCCATACAACAGATAAAGATGTATTTCTTGCTAATTATATTTCTGCCGACAAATTATGGATAGGATTTAAGGTAAGAAGTAAAAATTTCTGCACAGTGTTTACTTGCCTTAACCCGGACAAAATTATACCCTTGGACGTTCTCAGATGATGATACGTTTTAGTTAATCTGTTAGGATGCATCGGTTTTTGTATTAGTGACATGTACATCAACTTTGATGTCATAGGATTGAACTCCTCTGATCAGCTTTTGCAAGACTTGGCGGCGTACCATCCTTTGTTTTCTTCCTTCCATTTATTTTATGTACAAAACACGGACATAAATGACGGTCAATATATTTTACCTCCAGGTGGAGTTAGGACTGACGTTAAAAAGGTCGTTGCTAATTCAGGGCAGGCGTAATTCCGGGGGGGGGGGCGGGGGCGGAGAAAAAGTACTTGATTTCATTTGCTCTGAGTGCTGAAAATTTTATAACAGTACGTATTTCCTAACACAAAGAATATAGAATGTCTTTTTCCTGCGTCTTAATTAGAACACGTTTTGTGACTACTAAATCAGTAATTGGGAAGGCATTCTGTGCCAGTGCGACATATATGGTCAATCACTATAAAAGCATACTAGGCTACCTTTGCCGCAACAGAAAGAGACATGTTGTACCCAGCAGATTACCCCGTAACTGTTTACTTGGCATCGACTTTAGAAGGAAGAGACGTTGGCAGCTACAAGTTTGTCAAAATCATGACCCAAACAAAGACATTATTGGCATTGCAATCGCGTTTGGTAACTATTTGGCTTAAAAAATTTCGTTGCCATTAAAATAAGTAAATTAAGAACAAGTGAAGGCATAAAAATTATATGAGTGTTCATTGCATGGATTGATGCCCCAGCAGTAGTATATCCTCCAATTGTGCTATGTGTTTGCAGCAGACCCTGAAAATATCATTACCAAAGTTGGTATCAAGTTGTGGATGATTACGTTTATCATATCATGAGTCCCAAGCTTGGTTTCGACAAGAACGCTTGAAGCACGCGGGCAACGGGGATGATCACTCCCTGCCTTCCGCCAACGGGGTAAGCAGGTGCTAGATGTTCCCTTTTAAGTAAATTTATAATCTCATCGAGAAAGCTACAAAAATTCTTCATGTATATTAAGAGTAGAAATTATGAATGAGAAAATAGATCGATCAGTTACTGATATAATCAATGATCAACCAGCAAGCAAAGAATGCATGCAGGAAGTTTATGCATTGGTACGCGTTTACCTAACAATTCCACTGTCTTCAGCATCGGCAGAAAGAACGTTTAGTACTATGTGAAGATTAAAGTCGTTGATTCCAGCAAAAACAGCAGCAAGTCACTTTAACAATATTATACTTCTTTAGAAATATTGTAATGCGTGAGTCGATTTACGAATCTATTTAAGACTGTTTACGAGAAAAGTAACTTTAATTGTAGAATTTTAACCTATTGTTGCTCGTATCTTAATTTTATCCACCATAACAAATTTATGTCAAGAACGGAGTGATATGAGTTGGAAATACTTCAATGTCGCATGACTAGCATTCTTTGAAAAATGTTTACAAAACTCGCTTTAGTCTGTTGATGCTGCTTATTTAACGCTTTTTCTCTGCATCGGAAGCATGACCAGATCTTCTCAAACATTTGAAATATTTCTTGAAAAATGTCTTCTTGAATTGCGTTTGAGCTAAGATTTGGGGGCTTTATAATGCCACAAAAGCTCAAAATTTGCAGTAGAAATGTCCCTTTTATTAGCATGAAGCAACAAATGTATACACACGTAACCAACAAAGCATATACCGGTCAGTGGATTATACAGAATACAGACATGTTTGGTGTGTTTTGGTGCTCTTTTCACTAGTTTGCCC
>JANTCA010001434.1:0-12009 GCA_024741275.1 Chironex yamaguchii
ATCTTGAAGCCCATGACGACTCTGCACTCCATATAATAGGAAGTATTTGCAAAATGACAATCTAAAATAAATATCACAAAAAAAACCCAAGTGATGTCTTTATTAGGATTGATCCATTTTTACTCTGTAAGTGTCAGTTTACAAGCTTAAATTTGAATTGATATGTCACTCACATAAAGCTACTAAATATATCACTTTAATTCATGCCTTAGACAGAAACATAACACAAAAAAGCTTGACAGTCCAAATACAATTAAGTGAAAACCAGGGCTAGCCCCAACCGGCTGGAGAAGACGGCAGAGGCAATTGCAGCCCAGACATTTTGAAAGCTTAGGCTTTTATAATGTTCTGCGAAATGTGTGCAGTTACTTTCAAAGGTCATTTTGAGTTATAAAAGGCAATATTTGGCATGCAAGGGGATATTCTAAACTACTGTACGTTAGCATGCATAACATGTCGTGTTATTTCATCAGAAATATGAATATTTCACGATGGTGACAATTACCAGTTGTCATGACTGGTAATAAAGGGCTTAACAAGAAAGTTTTAGACCACAGCAAAACACCAACCTCGTGCTGAATACTGCTCACATACCCAAAACGTGGCAAACGCTGTAACTTGTAAGAACTGCGAAATTATTTATAACGTCTTGCTATAAAATTGGGTAACGCGCATTTTAAGGGTAGCGCTAGGTGTAAAGAAATGTCACTGCAACTGCTGGAGAGGAATGATGCATCATCGAATTTCCCTACAAACGCTAAGAAACAAAATAATTCTGAATTGTTACTGTTGTTAACAAGAGCATAGACACTTGGTTGGGTTGTTCAAAACTTTGAAGCGTTTCAATAAACATTCGCGAGAAACTTGGCAGAAAGTTGGACAAATTCCAACATCTCTGTGAACAAATTTTAGAGTTCCAATAATACAATATTTTTTCAGTTGCGCACGCTCAGAAAGAAGTTCGAGTGGAAACATTCCACCTCGTTAAAAACAAGCTTACTAGCCCAAATGTTTTGTTTAAATACACGACCTTCCTATGTTATCGGAAGTTTCAAGAAAGACACAGAACTCAACTGACATTGCACCATTGCTTTGAATATGGCCTTTCACCGAGGGATAGTTAGTCAAACAGAGGCTTCCTTTTTCGATATCGAATACCTCGTCATGATAATTTACACATTGAAAGTCTACACAGAAGCTTTATCTTTACTTGCATTTCGAAGATGTTAATAAAAATAGCCATGGGAATGATTGCTTAATAATGCTAGTTTTTACATATGTTATAATATACTGTCCTTATACACAAGATTCACTACCATTGGATAAACCATATGACAGCGTAATCATTGCTCTAATTTCCTTTTCCTTTACTTTTTAAACCACAAAGGCCGCACAAATAAATAAATATTAATAAAATTCTGGTTTCGTGTGTTCAATAATACAATATTTACATTTCTGACGTAAGTAGATAACAGTTTCATATGAAAATTCACATCCTTGCACATTTAAAAATCTCAGATTTTTACAATGAGATGCGAGTTTTCTTAGTCCCAAATCAGATATCTTTTTGCACCCTTTTACATTTAGTTTTCTCAAATGAGGGCAGTTAACAGCCATAAAATGAATTCCCTGGTCCGTTATGCGTTCACATTTTCCGCAATCTAAAGATCGAAGTCGTGAAAAGTTTCTACACAAATACGCTAAGCCTTCATCACTGATTCGTGGACAGTCGTGTGCGTTGAGATATTTAAGTTTACTCGAATATTCTCCGACATATTGTAGAGTGGCATCTGAAATGGCGCACCTTGCCAAGCTAATATAGCGCAACTCACGGCAAGCACGAGCTAGGCAATGTAAACCCGCATCACCAACAGAAAAGCAGTCATTTAAACTCAGTTCTCGTAATCGGCTGCAATGCAAGGCCAACCCACTTATCCCTTTATCAGTTAACAATGTGCATCTTCTTAAATAAAGATATTCCAAGAAACTACAACAACTAGCCATCATGGTCAATGCACTATCATTCAACCCTTCGCAACAACTCATGTCCAAATAGCGCAGCTGCAGGAATGAAGCATTCTGACCAAAGGAAATGATATCTGTTCCACTACAGTTAATACCATTGACCAGTCGACAATTAGACACGTCCAAAAAGCATAGATTTGGACACTTTCCTAACACGTTTCCAATCCCACTTCCAGTTATCAATTCACAACGAGACATTTCAAGTCGCTGAAGTTCAGGAAAGTACTGCGCAATAATAGCGAGGCTCTTGTCTGAGAGGGATGAACTGTTGTTGAGAGAAATCGTGTTGACAGAAAGACAAGCTAACGTGGAGGACGCCGATAACCTAGCCACAATATGACGAAGAGCACTGTTTATATTTCTGGCCATGCGATTTAAACGAATATCAGTCCATAAATCTGGTAACCAACAAAGCCTGTTCCAGCGCTTGCACACAGAAGATGCCCTGCACAAACTTCTTGTTTCTAAACGCTTAAAAATCAAGATCAATACACTGTCAGTCAGATCATAAACCAAGGTACGGGTATTATTGTTAACAAGTAGATCAATCTCTTTCCTTGCGTTGACAATAAGATCCGGTGCAGTGGTCTGACTGGTCTCGTTTGAATGATTTCGAAGCCATCGCGTTGTTCTTTCCGAATTGTCTAAAATGTCGCCATTTTGACTATGCTGTTTTAATTCTGTTTTAAACATTGATTTAAAGTCTCTTTCGACTACTTGTCTGATCAAGCTTCTGTAGTCTTTCTCACTATACAATTCTTCACCAAGTGATCGCCTTGGTTTACTCAAATCAGCAGACTGAACAGGAGTTGAGTGTCTTTTTTCATCCGTTATATTATGAAACGACGAGTGGCTAGTGGTGCTGTGAGATTCACTTGAAGTTAAACTACCTTTCGACATTCGAGTAATGACTTGATCAATACTCATGTGATCAACCGATCCCGATGCCGAAGAAAGATTTGAGTGTGAACCATCTTGGTCACCAGAATGCAATTCTGTTACATCAAGTGAAGGACGAACAGTGTTTGATATATGATTGTTTCCAACTGACTGGTTCTCCTTTGGTGACAAGGGTGTACCGTGAACCTCTTCTACGTCGCTTACTTTCACCTTGTTTTTCAATATTCCCTTCCTGCTACTTTTGACGTCATCTTTTCTATTGTCAATGGAGGGCTCGTAAACATTTTTGGACGAGGATTTTGGACTAAACAGGACACGTGACAATTTCGCACATCCTGGTAAATCGCTTTCCTCACTCTCGTCACTTTCTGATGCAGTTAAATGTTTTGGAGGCATGCGAGTTATGGGCTCGTTACGAACTTTTTGTTTCCCTCGAAATGCGCCTTTCAGAAAAGACGCTGGTACCTTCGTTTGTCTCCTTAATGGATCTTCCTCATCCACAAAATGTTCATCACTAGGAGATGACTTTTCAATCCAGGTTACAGCAGCTTTCCTGTGACTCGCTGCCTGATCTCCAGCCAAGTAGACGGTGTGTTTTAATGGCAAGGCCTTTCTTGTATAATAATCTCCGCGCTCAGTGAGTGTAACGGTTGCTTGGTTTAATGTAGTGTGTGGTAAATATGGAATTTTACTTGGCTGTTCCTTTCCAATCAATCCTGTCTCGAAGATCATTTGACCAGATTTTACAGAAAAGTCAGGACTTCCATACCCAGTCTTCAATTTGTGACGTGGTGTACTATTACTATTTCGCTGTGTAGTGTCATCAACTGATTCACTCATCTTTGACAATTTGTTGCATGAAACTTCCTTCGCTGACTCCCCTCTTGGGCTGTGCTGGTATCTCGCTGGTGTTGACCCTTGCGGGGATAAGGTAGCGTTACTTGCATCATCCATTCGTAATTGTGCATGAATATGACCATCCATAATTTTTCTACCATACCATTGACCCTGATCGTTCTTAGTAAGATGTCTTCCTTCCAGACCAAGACGTCCACTGTTTGCATATACACCTGGATACAAAGATGATACTCTTTCATTCATATGCCCAACAGAAGCCTCCCCTCTATTAATATGACTTGATGTAGCAACGGAACAGAGATTTTGATAGGATACTACGCGTTGTATCTCACCCATTCGACAACTGACCAGTTCCAACTCCTCTTTCAAACACTGTGCTCTTCTCCTCAAATCTGAAAGTTCGTCTTTTGAATCTAGGTCCACTCCATGCACTTTACCATCTTGCGACGACTGTCTGTCATCAGCAGCACACAAGTCGGAGAGGGAGAAGTACGGCTTAGATTCATCAGAACTTACTAATGAAGGTGGCAGCTCTAATGATCGCCGTCTGATTCGCCTTCTCTGTGTGCAGACATCCGACTGATGTCGTCTGGCTGGGTTTCGTCTTGGTGAAGACACACCTAAAATAAAAAGAAGAAGACAGATGACTGGAAAAATGCAGCAAGGAAACCAACTGACCGATGGTTTTTCTTCAAAAAACTGGCAACTGTCTCTAAATTTTAATCAGCTTAACTTAAAAAGCATGAGTTTCCAATAACTGTACGATGAAGCGTCCCACTTATGAATAAGTACTTTTTGTCATAACGTCGAATATCACGAAGAGATTTATCGGCTATTTTGCAGAACGTTTAGAAACATTAAATATTACAGGCCATCGATTCCTGGGCTCCTAAATACTACTTTGGCTTATTTTGAGCCTAAGTTACCAAATATTTACAGCTGTTTCTTCAACAGCAACCTTAAAGTAAGCACTACAATGGAAAACCCGTCACAGTGCAAATTAAACTCTACAGACTTAATGTCACATATTAACCTCGAAAATTATCCCAGTTCATTCAATTTCTTTTAGTGTCCTGGTGAATACAAATGTCTGTTGTTCCCCACAACCATGAGCAACTCTTGGCGACTTGATGCTCTAAAATTACCAGTGTTGCTTAAAACAACAACTACTTAGCTCAAGTATCGCATTCATACACATCGCTCTGTTTTTCTTGTAATATGACGACATTCTAGGAGAGAACTCAACTTTCAGTGTGTCAAAACAAGTTCATTACTTTTAATATACTACATCAAACGAAACAAAAACCAAACAATAAAAGTTGCCTCTCCTTTTGCAATATGTAGGACCAACCATTGATTTAAATGACACCAAAATTCAATTTGTAATGCTGTAACAACAAATGGTTCTCACAAGTAATTTCATTTGTCTATTTACCACCAAGAAGTATTTCCAATATTACAGAAATCTACTGCTAGCTTAAGTAAACACAAGAGAAGTAATAAAAATGGAAGGCTACAAGTACATTTCTCTTGATTTTAGTTTCCACATAAGGATGCTCGACTTCACTTAATAATGGCGAAAACGACCTATTTTCGCTATAATGCTCGTATTCTATAACATAGGCAGTCCAATTTTCCATAGGTACCAGAAGTTACTCGTTGCTTCTAAGATGGTTTAGGTTCTACTCTGATCTCGGTTTAAAATCACTGTTGGTCTAAATTACAGCATCTTGATGATAACGAAGTATTACATTCCATTCTTTTCGTGATGCTACACTGAGCATAGTTTATAGGATATTGGCGATGTTTATAGCTTTGTTTCATGCTACTCTACAGTAGGAACACTTCGTTCTTGGCTTTATGTACCTGTAATAATTCAATGCAAAATTCGTGTGGTGAGTTCATACCAAGTTAACTAGGAAAAGATAGTTATTGAAAGAATTGAGCTCTAGGTTAATATGCTGGCAAATAAACATCTCTCAATATCATAAAAGACGAGCTTCTTGAAATGACAGGTGTGGTCTTTCATCGTCTGAGGCAGCAAAAGTTGGACTTGTTTAAAAACAACATAGAAACAAGCTGGACGCTACTGATATACGGCTTTATTACAGAATGGGAGACAACTAAGTTTGATCAGATAGACAACTGCTGGCTACAATTAGAAAAAGATATGTCGAGTTCCCACTTGTGAAGGTTAACTCAAATATTTTACGCATCCGATGGCAAATTAAAGGGGTGTCGGAAAAAGGCAGACAACGTGGCAGTCAGTGATGCAGACACCAAAGAAGGCATCTACACAGGCAGCTAAGCAGGCACTGAGGGAGACACCAAAGAAGGCATATAAAGGCAGCTAGGCGGGCACCGAGGACGACACAAAAGAAGGCATCCGCACAGGCGAGTTAGGCAGACACTGAGGGAAACACCAAAGAAGGCATCTACACAGGCAGCTAAGCAGACACTCAGGAAGACACGAAAGCAGTCAGTGTAAAGACCCAGTGCATGCATATGAACTTTGTTGTCTTTCAACAGTATTTTATATAGTCAAAAATGTCAGCTTCCGACATGGCTTTCTAAGAAAAAAAACTTTAGTTTTGTCAAGACACATCCATGTAGGAGACCATAAAGGAAGTGTAACATAACGGGAGATTTCAATTTAAATCTGCCTTTGTAGGTATTCCTGAATTATAAGTCTACCTTTGTATGTATTCCTGAAATAGGACACTTACTTTTGTTTTCACTTAAAGACGCTTAGAATGTTGACTTGCGTTGAACTTACTGAATGTAATCATTATTCTACATTATTTTTTAGCTCAGAACGTTTTTAAGACACCAATGTTTTTGTTCGGCTCCTTATTACGTTGCTCTGACTGTTAAAGCGGTGCTGCTCTGCTCAATTAATTAAGCATTCCATTAATAATTGTCCTTCTAATGTCCTAAACACGGTCTTGAGCTTTTGTGCTACAATAAATAGCGAAGCATCATCGTTTCCATAGTGACGAGCTTTGGGTATCAGTTACCAAGCCAGACGTTCTCGATATGGATAATAAACACGAGTCACAGTTGCTCAGATACTCCAGAATCTAAGTAATATAAGGAGCTGAACGTCTTTACACTTACCCGTTTTCCTCCGTCAAAAATAGCTAGATATTTGGTTGTAGTAAACAAGCGACTTCATAGCTCGAACATCTCATTTTGCCAACATGAATTCTTAGTTCAATTACAGACCTTCAAAACATCTATGTCTATACATTCAAGTTATAAGTTCACTTTTTCATCGAGTAATACTCAACTTGAATAGTCTGAAGCAAGGAGGCTACCTTCTCCAACTTTGCATAAATGGCGCGAAATAGAAGCCCTGTCTGGTTTAGTAATGCATGACCCAAACGTGTTTTTTTGGATTCGAAAATAAGCGCGTAATTAGAGGGTAATTAAATTCGTCATAGTTTCTTGACTTTAAAAAAGTGAGACAGACCTTCTCCATTTCCAGTTTGCGACGAGATAATCAGAAAACTCGACCATGTTGTTAAAGAAGAATGTTAGAAATATTAAAAATGTCAAGGCTTTGTTTAAAAATCCTAGTCGGTGTTCTTAGACGAGGGGCGCTTTTTGTGCCTGCAATTTTGTTATTTTAATTTCAACTTCCGTGACAGATGTCTTTTGAATCATGAATTCATAGGTTTTGATAGCATTTTAAGATGCGGTCGATGTCTTTTCAGCAGGGTCAGCGTATATTTTAAAGACGTCATTTACAATAAAAATACATTTGCTACACTGTCCTTAATTCTTACCATTTCCATATCAATAAACTATTTGTACTTGGCAAATTAAAAATCGTCTGAGGCTAGGATTCCATTTTCAACCAGGCTTATGTAAGGCGATATTAAAATCCTTTCAGAGCGTCAAGATATAACCCTCTCCCACGCTTTCTTTTCCTGACATATTCCAAATTTCTTCAATTCCTAAGCCACCTAAGATTCACATCTTGCAGAATTTTAACGCATTCGTGCCGCTGTCTGCAAAAAAGCACCTCGATGTCATGGAGTTTTTATTTACCATATCTTGCGCATGTTCGTTTGTCAGACCTCAAGAGTGCGATTGCACTTGTACCAGGCCAGTCTACCTATTTTCTGCCAGGTACTACATTGACTGGTGAGAACCAAAGAGTGTATCGGATCACTCATTCTGGCGTAAACACAACACTGATCAGTAATACATCTAAGTTCGATTAAAAGTGATCAGGTCAAGTGACAACGCACCCTTGGTCATTTAGTAATCTCGTCATTTCGGAATTATTTATTAAACCCACACACAAAAATCAGATGAAGCTCCGTTTACTTTTGCTTCTGCGATTACAAGGGAGATTAACATTTCCATCTCTAACAAATAGCAGAAGTTTGAAAATATTACACAGAAGTAATATTTACAAATATCAACCTATTTGTTCTCGTAACTGTTATTAAGCCGTAGTGTTTAAGTTTGTTGGGAAAAATTCTTTCGAGACCAATGCAATGAGTTAAGAATGTTCAGCTGTGCTTTCGTATCAATGAGCGTGATAAAAGAACCATGTTTTTCAATAGAAGCCAAACTCATCACTGGATTCATATATATTAGGGTATTTTAGAGCTTTGCTTCATGGATTGAATTGCATACGAGAACAAGACATCCCTTCTCGCCCAAAAATGCGCGTGAATATCAACCAATCCATATGGCCTTCGTAAATGGTGTTCATCAATAAGCATCCTCTTTTTACAACTCAATCTCTTATAACCATCGTACTTTGTTTGCTCCTCGTCTAATTTTCACGAGTACCGTATTGATTCTTTTATATTTTCCAGTTCTACAACGCGAGTGATTGCATTTTTCTCAACAGTATTACTTCCATTACTACAAGAGTTTTACTTAGGAAGACTCCATTTATTGAATCTTTCTGATAATGCTGCTTGCTATACTAGCATCTATATTTCACTAAGGAAGCTCATTAGTTGTTTTCAAAACAAGGGACAGGCAGCAACACACACCCCGTCACAGATAAAAAACACAAAATAATTGATCTGGTACATTTGATTGCTAAATGATTCACACTTACACCTGTTCTTGTCTGCCGCGGAACCATTACGCCTGTTTACAGTATGGCCACTTAAGTAAGTGTGGAATCTGTTGTATGTAAAGTCACAAAGGGTCAACAACAAAATGTCCGAAAATCTTTCGACTTAGGCTAGATTGTTTAGCTGACCAAAAAAGGTGTTGGATTTGTGATAGGGAACATCAAACCCTGGTCTCCCGACTGCAAAACTGACACTTTCCTAAGGGGGCTAAAGAGCAATATGGGACGGAACGAAATTTTAAAAGTCGTATAACCCTGATCATAACTCGTCCTATCGTGTATCTGTCTACTGGCTATTTGTATATGCTAACTTTCGACGTGGTTTTCTGTGCTCACAAGACAACCATGTACCATCATTTGCACCAGTTCCAGAAAGAAGGAATCGTCCTATTAAATAACACTTTTTGACGTCGTAGAGTCAAATTCCTGATTGCAAGATTTATTTGGTTGCTGTAACTATAAGAGCTAATTTTACGCTCCTCGTTTATCGAACTGAATAGCTGTCGTCAACAAATGATATGAGGGCTGTTATTGGTTTCACCACATCTAATTACGAATACCAGACTGCAAACGGAAATGTGTTAGGTGCTGTTTGGCACATGAAGAGAGCGGCAATGGCGTAGATCACCTTCACTCGATCTTATCGTCAAATACCAGGAGGCCTACTGACAACTGTCTAATAATCTTGAACAAAGACGGGAAATTCATAAACGTAAAGCGAGGTGCCAGGGGCGTCACAGGGTACAGGGCGCCCCTACGCCCATCAAGGCTAAAGGGCAACCAATCGTGTAGACCAGGCACAACTTTCTCTGCGCGTTCACGTTGCCATTGTATCTTTCTTGACATAAATAGAGTCATCTTTTATCCGAGTGGCAAAGACCAAAACAGAAACTAGAGGCCAACCCAAAGAAGTTTCGTCATTTGATCTCAATCCAGACATTTGAGACGGAGACGCAAACCACATAACGTTAATCGCTTATGTTCTCAGTTGTCCACACGAAACGACGATTAAGATTAATAAAGCAACATCATACCTGTTTAAGTAACGGCCATATTGTATTTTAACATTTGATATTACTCAATATCAAGTAATTATCTTTTCATAAGTGAAGCTATGTGCTCTTGCTTTCAAAACCATGCTATCAAGCAATGGTACTCAGCTTCCATATTCACATGACGTATTCAACAAGATGTATTATTCCTGTCTTTGCGTTACCTATGCATCACTAGCGTCAATTCTAATCCTAAGCGTGCTAATGTTTTCAACGACTCAGCAAATATCATGCATTACCAAACATAGTCAATGCAAACAAGCTTTCCCACAAAGATAAGCCAAAGCACTAAGGAATGATTTACATCTTATCTATCAATTTGCGATCATGTTGGTGACTTTAATTTCATTTCCATCGTCAATGTCATGTCTAAACCTATGAGGCTTTCAATGCAGCCACCATGACATTCCTCAACAATCGTCCTACAAAACAGTCAACAAAAAATCAACTGGCATGAAACAATCTTGATCTAAAGAAAAATTGATATGCTAATTCACAATTTTTTGGACTTTGTAATTCAAATAAAAGACAGGCAATAATCCGAACGAATTATCTAAAATATTGTGATCTTGTTTTATAATGGATAAAATAGGACGACATGCTGAAAAAGTTGTGTTTAGCCATTTTCATAAAAGGAATTCTTGACCACCTTATTAAATCATATGAATAACATACAGAAGACGTTTTGATACTAAGGCTGACTTTTATACGCAACCACGCATAAAGTGTTCTTCCCTACCATGTGTATACATACATAAAAATATATTGCTTGATTTGAATCGTCCTTTTCACACAAGTCACTCCATGTTCGTCTTTGGCATGCTCTTTCCTCTTCATTCTTCTCCATGGCATCATGTTGTATTTCACGATCACAAAACAAATGGGCGCAATAGAGATGCTCACACTATGCTCTAGGTGAACGTGGTCTACGTACTAAAAAAAGTAAGGTATGAAACTTACCCTTCGATAAATGGCTTAATACTACGAAGAGAGTTTAAATGCAACACTTGTCTTACTTCATCCACCAATTGCGTCTTTTTCCTCAACAACGTGAAACTAGTCATCCATTTTATACAGTGAAAAATGAAGACAAATTGTAAAAGACAGTACTGGCGTGAATTGTACAACAAAATCCTTAGGATTAGAACCACAAAGAAACGAGATTGTTTATCTGACTGTTATCGCACAAAGGAAAACGGATCAGGCTATCAATATGACCTATGAAACTCGATTCATATGCAATTAAGTAGCCAACAATAAAGTACAGAACGGATGTCCGCTATTCCACCCAAGAATGTGCTTAACGCTTTATGATAGAGCACCAATATCATCTCCTTTATAACGTTTTCACCAGTTTGGTAAATAATAGTTAACTGATGACAAAAAAAAATTCTTGATCTTCACACAACAACATAGGCAACGTCCACAATGAACTAACTAATAACAAAGACAATTAGCAAAAACAGATAAGGGGAAGAACATGTCGTGCAAAGAAAATTTCCTATTTTATACTAGTGCATTCAACAAAATACCATGTTTGAAATGATTAAACATATTACAGTATTGAACAAACGCTTTTATCGCCTCGGACTCAGTTTTGAAGAAATAAAGTCATTTGATAAGAAGTTTTCATCTAGTCAGATATCCAAAAAGAAAATAACTATGTTGAAACGCTCATTTCATTAGTAGAACTATTAACATATATAAGCGCAAGCATATATAAACATCTACGGGTGTTTATAAATGAACTCGACAGTCACAGGTGCTTTGATATATTTTGTAAAGAGAGCAGCATTATCACAATAGCTGCATGAGGTAGGAGCCGCGCGGGGTCGAACACTCAGTTTAGTGGAGGACATTTTGAATTCAATGGTGGGCAAGGGGGGAAATGCGTTGATTCCATCACCATCATCGGCGTCCTCTTCCTCGTCCTCTTCCTCGATCATCGCCATCATCATCGTCATCATCATCGTCATCATGATCATCATCGTCGTCGTCATCATCATCGTCATCATCATCGTCATCATCATCGTCATCATCATCGTCATCATCATCGTCATCATCATCGTC
>JANTCA010001435.1:0-12008 GCA_024741275.1 Chironex yamaguchii
TACAAATCGACGGAAGTAACCTAAGAAACCAAGAAGTTTTCTAACATCACCAATAGTAGTAGGAGCAGTGTTCTGCAATTGTGTCACAGCATGAATACTATCTGGGTCAACCTTGATACCCTGAGGAGTGATAAGCCAACCTAAATAGCTAACGTGTTGCCTGAACAAGTCACATTTCTTTACCTTGAGCTTGACACCATGTGAGCGAAGTCTCTGAATCATTTGAGGAGCATGTTGAGCATGTCTGTCAAGTTCTGCAGGGCCCTTCTACTGGGCCCTTCTACTGGGCCCTTCCCATGGTATCCAGCAAAAAAATTGAAATGAATTTGCACTTTAATTTCACATTCCAACCACGACAAACAGGAAGCAATAAATCTATTTTGAACTGGCTGCCTGGACTATCAGAACATACTTGAAGTGTGGTTCATCACTGTTCAAAAGATTTTTCGACAATACTTCCAAAAAGACTAGAATGGACTCCTTTGAATGTGACAGATCATTTGATACTGTAACTGCAGGTAAACATTCATTATTTTGCCAAAGAGCAGAAGTGAATATTGTTATTTGATTTTTATGCCAATGAGCTGACTGAACCTCATCCTGAAAGAACGTTGAAACATTTTCTGCAAAATCAACTTGTATGATTGCAAGGTCATTAGTGGTTTGAACTTTTCCTTTGTGGCCATTGTACAAGTGTGTTTGCCTTTGTTTTATAAAGTGGTGCATAAGAAACGTTGGTATCTGCCACTTTCACAATTTTTTGTACTTGCTCTCTCCCATTTGATGTGGTTTTCTTTTCCCATTGGTACCAATTTAAGACTTCCTGACTACTGATTTTTAATGCACTACAAGTGAGCAATTGCCCATCTTTACAGGAACCACACAAGTTACTCCAGCAAGTATCATCAATTGTGGAACACACTAGTGACTTTACAAATTCTTGAGAATAAACGGCAGTTTCTGGTAGAATTTTATGATGTGATTCCATCAAAGCAATAAAATTTTTACGATAATGACATATGCAAACTCTACTGGCATATCACTTGAGAACAGCACATATGGCGGTCTCAACTCAGCAAACTTAGCTTTACTAATCTTAATGTATGGAAATTCATCCTCGAAAAGTTTGTAAAGCTCATGGAGAGTTGCGTAGAGGTGCCTTTTCTCATTAGTCAATTTTAAGCCATTAACTTTTGCAA
This sequence comes from Chironex yamaguchii, assembly GCA_024741275.1. Lineage (NCBI taxonomy): Eukaryota > Metazoa > Cnidaria > Cubozoa > Chirodropida > Chirodropidae > Chironex > Chironex yamaguchii. The sequence continues at coordinate 1,200 of JANTCA010001435.1, forward strand.
CAATTGTGTCACATTTTCCTGGAGCTTGACGAGAATTGTCATCCCTTTGATAGAACTCCAGGATCTTTTGTTTAACTTCATCGCTTACAGGTGGTCTTCCTTCATTGGTCCCTGATTCAAAGGTTCGTGAGTTAGTGAGGTACAGCAGCTTTTGTATTACTTTAGATCACTTCCTTGGTGATGCAGGCAATTCAGCAGTAGCTTTCTTAACACCTTTTGAAGAGTCTTACATTCTTACATTTGTAACCTGGAGAAGTAGTAATTGTCTGCCTTGCTTTCTTCTCAGGTTGGTATCTGTGCTGCCGTTCTCTGTCTTTTGCCCTTGTTGCTTCCAAATCTACAACTCTCTTTGTTTTATGACGTACATATTCTTTCTCCTTTTGATTCTCAGCACTACATTTTTGTTTTAGTCTCTCTATATATCTTTTTTATCTTTCATCATCAGTGAGAGGTATACTGAAAATTCCTTATTCCTATCAATTAGAACTGAAGAATGAAGCATTAAACTTTGTTTTCATTTGCATTCTTATACATCTATAAATCATTTCCAAAGCAAACTGTCACTATAATCAAATGCTTAAATAATGAATTGCTTTGCTAAGTGAAGTATCAGTGCAGAAATAGGCGAGCAAAATCATGTGACCAATGGACTCTGCAGTCCATAATGGCAGATTGGATCCCAGACTCCCAAAATTTAAAAGGAGACTTTCTAATCATATTTACATGACTTAATTGTCCCTTAGAGTATCCAAAGACACAATCATGAATTTCTTTTCTTGGAAAACCATGTTATTCCACACAGGGAAATATGTCAAACCGTTATGTAACAGCAGATGACAATACTTATCTATTAAAATTCAATTGATAGTGGAAGTAGGAAATATGGATTAAGTACTTGTGATAGCAATATGTACTAACCTCTTTTGAATATAGGTATTTAGTTACTACTATCTACTTGCGCCTTCATGCATGTAAACATTAGCCTCTGTTTTTGTAATGGTGTGACAAGTAACGGCATGACAATGAGACAAAATTTTCATTAAGCTCAAGTATTAATTACCAGCTTTCTATCAAATTACTACCAAAACTATACTAAACTGTACTTATGATGCTAACTACAGCTACAAGTAAAGTACCTTTAATTGCAGTCAATGCTTTGTTATAAGATGATATAAAACAGACAGACTTTTTATAAGCCACCTTTCACTAGCAATACCTAATGAAAAATATCCTCTGAATGGATCATTTTTGTATAAAAAGATTTACAGGAGGTTGGAGTACTATTCATGAGCTTTCAATTGATGAACAACACTGTTCAATTAGAGCAAATTCTGGAGTCGTTTATGGAATTGCTGAATAGAGTTTCCGTGATCATGTTGGTGCTTAGAAGCAAATTGAGATTTATCAATCTTTTCTAACAAAGATAGCTTAACAAGACTAAGTAGAGTTCTCAGACACTACTTAAAAAAAGTTCTGCTGGCATAGGACCAGTGGTAGAGTGAGGAATAATTCTATATTGAAACAAGATACAAAGGTAATGCAGGGTGTGACTTGTAGAATACAGATTTAAATGTTTGAACATGCTCCTAAGCTAGACAATTACTACACGGATGTAAAAGTGGATAGAGAGTGTGCTTAACACCATTCTTACCAAGAGATCATTGAAATTCAATGTAGATAAAATGTTAACCATTGCCACTAACTAGTTGCCTATATAAACAATAGCAGACAAACCGCATTCACAAAACACTGATTGTAATTTGATTAGTAGTGGTATTCATAGGAATAACCTCTCGCCATTTGAAAAAAACTAGTGGTGCTCAACACATGAAGCATATTGCCTCACAATCCTTTCTATATCCTGATCCATTCCAGTCCACTGTACATATGAATGGTGTTCAGAGAGCAGTTGACCCTTATGAAAATCGAGTGTAAGGAAGGAATGCGGATGAATCATCATCCAAAAGTAACTTTTTAAAATCTCCAGATAAATCAAGTCCAGAAAATACTTTTGGTTGACTAGCAGCATGGCTTAATTTAGCAAGCATATCTTGAATATTAAGTAGGTTGTCCCATAATCTCCATTTAAATGTTTATAGTCTCCACAAACTTGAATGCCACCATCTGTCTCCCTGACAAGAACAGTTGGTGATGCTCATCCACTGGATAATACTGGGTGTAATATGTCAGCCTTTGTCAGGTGACCATACTCATCCTCCACCTTGGATAGCAAATCATTTGAGACTGGTCTGGCATGCTGAAAAATTGGCTTAGCACCTGGCTTTGACTTACGATTGGCACAGAAATCAAAGATTTCTGAGCCACTAGAAGTGAAAAGCAAGTCAGCAAGCAATTTCTACTGCCTGTGGCACAATCTTAGTATTGGGAACTACCTGTTTAACAGTGTGTTCAGGCAGATGTTGGCTCTAACTACTGAAGACTGTTGGAATATGCCCAGCGTAATGTCAGTTAACCAATCAGTCATGGCTCATGGTGAAGGATATGTGCAACAAGTAATATAACCATAAAGTGGGGCAATGCTGGTAACTCACAGGGTCTGGGGACACAAAACTATACCTTACAGGGCGGCATAAAACTAATTTATTAGAGACGAAACTAAAAATGGCCTGGCATAACTTTGTGGGATATATAAGGGTACATTGTATATCAAACGAAAGCCAATATTTTTATGTCGTCAATACGGAAGGGAAACTTTACAAGGCGACCTTCTTGGCGTTATAGGTCAACCGATGCCATAGGCCAACCCCTTTTCCTTTATCATCTATTTACTTTAATAAACAGCAATAAAGTACACGTCAACGCCCTTTGAAAAGTAATGAAACAATTTCAGAGTTGACCACATACCTCAAAAAGTCCTTGTGTGTTGGCTTGATCATCATACACAAGGCATAACGATGCTTTCTTGCGTCATAAAATGGGCTTGGTATAACAAATGGAGGCACTACCATAAAGGCAGCCCTTAAACTATCACGGCACAGTGGACATGTATCCGGTACTTGAAAGCAAAATATATTAACCTCGTGGTTACAATGTTTAAAGCACAAGATTTCACAATCGGTCATCTAAATTACAGAAATTGTTAATGAACACTCATTTGAAATAAAAATCATTTGCAAAGTTTACACACGCAATTTCCATCCTCGATTTCGAATGCAAACGAGGTCATAGGTTGCCATGGAATCAGAACAAGGGTATGAGGAAGATCCATAGAATTAAGAGGACCTCTTAATTCTATGGGAAGATCACAGAAAATTAGAGCAGAATGAAATCGAAGCAAATGATTGACTACAAAATTTAGCATAAAGTGAAAAAATTACGGTGACTGGAAACGTTAGATGCTTAATCATGCAGTGGGCTGATAAAGGCTGACAATCGATCAATAACTTGATAAATAGATACGCAGATAGATGGATCGGCTTCTACCTAATGGGGAGATTGTGGTAACGCTCCACTCTTAACAAATATATCAGGGCACTTGTGTCTGCTGGGATACTATATATATATCTATATATCTATATATTTATCAAGAGTGGAGCATTACCACAATAGTTTGAGTGTTGGCCTTTGAGTCTGAGGGTTACCAGTTCGAGCCCGGTCGGCTCCCACTTAGTGCAGCTATTTTGGTAATGCTCCACTCCTGACAAATATATGAAAAGCACTGTGTCTGTTGAGGTACTACATATATTTGACACTGATGAAGGTTTAAGCCGGAACACAGAAAAAATTAAAGAATTTCCCCTTACCCACCGCTGGGTTTCTTCTCGCAATACCAAGGACTTTGAAAGTCCTTCACTAAATCTTTGTGCCATGATGGCACGGAGGCTTAAGTGTTGATTTTTAGTCTGAAGGTGACCAGTTCGAGCCCGGTTGGCTCCCACCTAGCGCAACTAATTTGGTAATGCTCTACTCTTGATAGATTTAGGCTGCTAGGAGCTGCATAGTAAGTGTAAGGCACGCATTTACATTTCATTTTCTACTTGCCATTTTGAACAATATATGCTTATTACTGATATTAACACAATACATGTTTATTACAGCTATTAACACCAGCTTTGTTTATCAATGAATGAACAGGTGTTTTTGAACATAGTAGTTGATGGAAAAGATAGTGTCAAGAATTAATATTTACATATTCAAACTCGTTTAACTTGTTTGAATAACGTCACTAGTGAATTAGCAATTTGCATTGATAACGCCTTGTAGTGATCGCCCAGTTTTTGTCTACGTCACCACCTCGTTTGTCAAATTTATACAATCGCAGTAGAAGCCCTTTCAAAACCAACATATGTAAAGATTTAACGACCCAGCTTGTAAATAAAAGCTATCAGGACAGAAACGATGATAATATTTTAAACCATGTTTGTTATTTCACTATCACCTTACACGCAAAAGATGCCTTACAACAAGTGAAATTAATTATCTCAGTGAACATTTTGCCCTGCAATACAATGGAGGCAGTGATTAGTGCCTAGATTTTCCTTCGCCACTCAGTAGCCCCGAAATCGCCCCTTTGTATTTCATTTAGCTCATACTTTGTCAGACCTTTCTCATTCCTTTGATCTCGTTGACATCAAACATTACTTAAAATATTTCATTTACAATTTACCTAACATAACACATTCCGGGCAATTCTAAGAGAAAGCCACATTTCGGTAGAAATTTAGCGAGCTTTATTTAATGTTTTGGGGCCCAGACTTAACTGAGTCCCTATCAGCAGCCACAGGACATAGTTAGAAAATTGTCTCTTTGTGGTCTGTTCTGACTCACTCTTCCGTTATCTTGAAACTTGCTTAAAAGAACGCGGAAGGAGGTTAAAGAGAGAAATGTCTCTGATTTGATTATTTCACAGTAGTGGCTTGTAACTAATTTAACACGAGGAAGATTAGTCAAAAAGCACGTGGTAAATATATTCACTTTCAACACCTGTCTCGCTGATGGGCTATGCTTAAATCAATAATTAATCAGAGAAATACTTGAACTGGTAGCCAGTCGTAAAAGGTTCTTTAAAATAAAGCTATTTGATGCACTCACTTCATGTTCTCTGCAAATCCAGACATGTCGAACAAAGCAGTAGTAAAAAACTTCTGCAACGGACAAGATTGAAATTGTGTAAAACTAGAAGACTATCGTTAATACTTTGGTTTGACAACGAGGTAAGTGCTCATTACAGCCACATTTTACTAGTCAAGCCAAATCAGAGTCGTTTGTCATCATATCTGCGTTATTTATTAAACTCTCAGCGGCGTTAAACAGCTGCCTCCTTTAGTTTCTGTTGGTTTTTTATAGCCATTGACTTTCTTAAAATCAGACGTGTGAAACTTTGTGTTTTCTCTTTGCTAACTTTTGTAATATGTTCATGAATCCTATGACATCAACGACAGAAAGATTAATGACTGCTGGCATTAAGGATATCTCAGCAAGCACCCTTCGTTGTGAAAATAATGTCAGACGATTTTCAATATTTGTTACTGTTTAGTAATTTATATTATTCTGGTAATATTGTGTTTTTATTTTACACAGTCAAATATACTCTATGCCGCCTCTCAACACTAATTAATTTCTATCTATGCTAGATATCATACAAAACTGTTTGAAATATGTTACTTAAAATAATCCCAAGCCAGAAAAGAATACAATTTTTAACATAATCCACACTTCTTTAGACGCCGTTAACATATCATAAAGCTCTCTAGATTTTAAATTTAGAATTCGAATATCGTAATCGTATGCCGAGACATTTTTTGATAGTTACATACTTTTAGCTCTCAATGCTTTTCGTTTTAAAACTTAAACTTAAACAGCAAGAAACTCGGTAAAATTATACATTAGTGTCATTAGGTAAATTGATGAGACAATTATAAATTAAGTACAGCAAGCACTATTTCATCGACTAATCGGTTAATCAATAATTATATTTAATCTCTGATATAAGTTTCACTTACATACAGAAAGGTCATTTGCTTGGTCCGATATCTGTAACGTCAAGGCTATGTTTTTTTAAACTGTGTCGAAATAGATCAGAATGTTAAGCTATGTTAAATTTATTTAGGTGAGCTATGTCTTCTCTTGTTTATTTCAATAAACATAATAGAAGTTAACTCTTCTTTCATTTCTTTGACAAACAAGTCTGGTTTAGGAAGGTTGAATTTCAGTTGATTACACAGTTTGCAGAAAAATATGGGAGGACCAAACGTGCAAGCTAACGGCAGAGAATGACTTTGAAAATCCGTGAATTTGGGATAGTAACGAACAGGTTTGAGAAAACTTCGCGCTTGACTATCTCCTATGGACGTTTGTCACTGTGTTCAACCAGACGACTATTTGATCAAAGCATGAAATTTATACAGACAAATAAAGAGAGACGCCTTTGCTTCAGCTACCTATTGTGTCAATAAAACGGGTGGCTTACCACGTGTAGTAATCCAAATGATTGAGACCAATTGAGTTGTTTGAGTCCATTAATCAGCTTCGGGTAACTTGGGAATATTCACAGGTGAAAAATTTCTGCTTGATCAAGAGCAAAATACTGCATCAGCTGGCATCATATTGACCAATGACGTGTTTCTTAAATAGCTGCTTTTGCCTTGTTCTTTGATGCAAGGTGAATCTATGCAGATGGAAAGTATAGGAATGAACCTCTAAACAAGTTCGTTAGCACTAGATTTCACTTTAGTAGAGATTTCAGCCTCGATTTCAATTTTGCATATTCATCCATCGCATTTAAGTCAGCTTTTAGCAGAATTTAAAGTTTGAAGAAAAACATTGTAAAGGCCGTGGTTTGGAGTGTACTTTTGTGTGGACCAGAGTCAGGAACCGTGAAAGAAGATATGAAACAAAGAATTCAGGTTTTATATATGATACAAAGAATTCAGGTTTTTTATATGATACAAAGAATTCAGGTTTTTAGATGTGGGTTTGGAGAAAGATGGAAAGAATAAGATAGTCTGTCAGGAAGACCAACGAAGATATGTTAATGATAGTAAGATAAAAGAGATAAATGATGGAAAGAATTATTTAAACTAAAAAGATGGATAAGATGTGCTACGTGAAAATGGGTTGTTGAAGGAGGTGATTGAAGAAGAGAAAGATGGTAAACGACCTAGGGTTATGAAAAGACCGGGAATTCCTAATGATCTAATAGAAGATGGGTGCTTGCTCTTTTTGCAATAGTATTGTCACTTGACAGTCGACGGCAAAGAAGATAAATGTCATAAAGACAGTTGTATGGATAGTGAAATAAAGGGAGCTCTGCTCAGATGTGTTCAGTCTTGTACCAATTTTTTGCTAGAGATGTGCCTGACAAGATCATGGCTGGTACAAAAAATGTATTCATATCTACAGAACTGTACTAAGATGTATGTTTGCCGACCAGCCGGGAAATCTACTTAAGGCACATTCAATGTGGTATAATCATTGGACAATGACTTCTCCCTCCCCAGTTTATGTGGGCGCTATGGAACAATTCAGGCAACAACAGCAATATCGTCGTTGTTGTTGTAAACTGAAATGCGATACACTAAAACGAGCTATCAAAGTGCGCAGCTGTTATCCTCGCTGTAAACAAACTTTAACTTGCACACTACCTTCGCCCTCTTTGACTTTTGACCTCCAATCTCTCGATCACTCTTACTCTACAAATAAGTTATCATTTTACTTGCGTGCTGGGTTATTTCTGATTTACTATTGATCTGCATTCTTGTTATGAATTCTTGTTTAAGTTCCATTTGTCATTTTAAAGTTTATACGCCGAGTATGTTTCCCTTATACGATACCAAATGCCATGGATATGAGAATTGATCTGCAGGTGGACTGATAAAACAGAACTATGATACTATCCTCAATTGCACTTTGGACATTTTCACTGTCAATGCGTTTTAATTTACGCACTATGAGAAATTGGAGACTGAGATTATTTGTTCTTACAGAATCCATGGCTGATGTTTAGCATGATTACCTTTTGCTTATTATTATGTTACAATTAATGCAGATTTTGCACTTTTCAAAGTCAACAATCATGCGCCAGCAGTTGTGCACCAATGCTTTATTGAAACATGAGAATTGTCTTTGATCTGTAACCGGATTGACTTTCCTCTTCTATTCTCACAATTCTTACATTCTCGCCATTTCACTTCAATTTATGGCAGCGATTGGCATAGTGAATAGTGTTACAGGTATGAGTTAATACACTTCCAATAACAAAGCTAGTAACCACGCCCACTGACAGGGGTTATAGCGAGGTTTACTGCATCAAGGGAACTTGCAAAATTTTTCTGCACCTTAATCTTATTGACAATAGCAGCCTACGTTAGATTGTATGTAATTGAGTAACTAATACCTCTCTGGTGCCGCGTTTGTTTTTATGTTGTGTTTGTAGTAATGCTTTCGGAGCACCTAAGGTCGTTACGGGTTTAAAACAAGGCTCAGATGATTAAACGGCCCCAAGACCGGCTTTGGTTCCCACCAGGGAGGATGAAGCACTACAATTTTTGTGTCTAATTTCGAGGTAAAATCCCTCTGCACAAGGCCTTTTCATGACATAGGAAATACTGGGTCTTTTTATACATGTACTGAAATCGCTTCCGCCTCATTCATAGTATGTTTATTGTTGAAGAAGTAGCTTACCAGTGAAATAATTTAAAATCACCCGCTTCTACTGGTTTTTCAACATTGTTAATTTTTAAGGAGCATTTCGTTAAATTATTTAAGAAATGGCTAATCAGGATACAAGTTTGCAAGGGGAAAATTTTCATAAAGTTTGGTGACCTTAAAATAATATTTCATTTCGAAGTAAATATACAGGATACTTTAACAAGCTAACATTTTTCTGTAGAAGAACTACGTTTAATCAAGCAAAACCGTTTTGGAAGGGAATGTGAAAATCTTTATCAGGTATAGCATCTATAACGAGTGCATACTTTTTCTTCTGTGATCAATGGGTGAGTGCAGACTTTATGAATATTTTGTTTGTACTTTTGCAGTCACGATGCAATATCCTGTCCATTCTCTGTCTAAATTCAGTCCAATCATTATTTGATTGACGTAGCCTAACTATAAGTAAATTAAACGATATTGTATCAAATTCGATATTTGGCTAATAGTTCATTTGGCCTGACTTGCATCTGTTGTAAACCTATGCTAACCAATGAAGTCAATCCAAAAATAAATAGGAATATTGAAAATTGGAGGTATTTACAATTTGACATTATTGCTGTTATTCGTCACTTTGCTGGCATATAAGGGAACTTGTATAAAAGGAGGCTAAAATCTACCACTTGGTTCGACGGTATTTTTGCTGAGTTTAATAACTTAACAGAATTGACAGTCATATTCTTAGAGAAGGAGATAAGTTGAAGTAACTTAGCAGCAAAGCTTCGAGACAAGTAGATAGAGTGGTCGTATGACCAGGCGAGGACTAAAGGTATAATGGTTGGTGCAGCTCAGCTTCAAGCCTTGGACTCCAGCTGCTCCTGAATATCTCATGTAACCGTGACCTCATTTCAAATGCCCAAAATGGTTATGTTCACTTTTTCCACGTCATTATTGGTGCATAAATAGTCATGCTATTTCTGCTGTGTTACCAAATCCGACCACAACCAGATAGAAGCGTTATTTCTTGAGAGTATAAGGTCCATATGTTTTTATGCACAAATTTTAAAAATCGCATGCTTGTACTAGACATACACTTCAAGATACGCAAGGGTGATATGTTGCTTATAAATCTTTCTATTCTGACTGTCACCTTCTCTCGTTGCACTTAATATGCTCTAGCAACCCTTTTGATAAATAACATGACCGTTTACCTGGCTCATTTTGTCAATTTCCTTCCACTTTTGAACAATAATAAAAAATTAACAACAATTCACTTTTACTCTGAACTGCAGAGTCAAATATCACCAATCGAAAGTCTTTTAGCAAATTTTTGTCCTTTAAAACTTGACAACATAATGAACAGTTACTTTAAATACGAAAAAAAAAGTTAGTGTACGAGAAAAGATTTTAAGTTTCCCTCGGTTTTACTATATTTCACAGCATCCAGGGAGTTGATAAGGAATTGTAAAGTTTTCCGTTGTTAAACAAGCAAAAGTTAAAGAGCAGTAGTAATGTTTCATCAACAGTTTTGCTGGTAAAGTCAGGTCAAATTCACTTTTTACGCATAGCGGCCACGATATATTCCAGTAACTAAGCAAGATTGCACTTCTATATCACACTGCAAGCCACGTGGGTGTTTCCAGCCATGTACTGACGTGGATTGCAGAGAGGTTTAAGTGTACCAACACGGATTCAGAGATCATGAAACCGGGATCAATACATTTTATCCAAAACATCAGGCAAGGAGAGCTACCTACACTCTCCCTATTTCCTGGTGTAAAGCTTTGCATTCACCTCGTGATTATCTTGATCAAATCAATGAAGGCGAATAATCCTCCGTGGTAGAGGCGCTAATCATGTTAATCGTCACAGTTGAAACCTGATGTAACGAATCACGTGATGTAGAGAAAAGGACTTCACTCGCACTGCTTACATTAACCACAGAGTATTTACTTGATACGGCAAACTCATGCATTTCGCCCATATATGTGCATGCATGTATGACGGTTTACACGGACATCAGGACAATGGATTGCGTGTGGGCTGTGATAAATAGGAAAGTAATCTCAACTTCTCACCTTGAGTGATTTTATAGGTACCATTCTTGGCAAATAAAATGCCAATGAATTTAATAGAATGAAAGAAAGGTGTGAATAATAGAGTGCTCAAAAAAGCTAGACTAGCAATAGACCATCATCT
>JANTCA010001437.1:0-12006 GCA_024741275.1 Chironex yamaguchii
CGAGTGAAAATTCACGAAACAAGCTTGTAGAAGCAAAACCGGAGTTTTGATGTGTTTTCCCATCTATTGAATTGTATATATATATATATATATATATGAAATGAATGAAGCATTACTAGAATTAGCCACAGTAAGAGGGAGCCATCCAGAATCGAAATTGACAACTTCGACTCAAAAGCTAACACTCAAACCGACGTACCATCCCAAAACAAAGGTTTCACAAAGTTATTTTTGTCTAATAATGTTGAACCTACAAAGGTATTTATAAACTGAATCGAGTTTCCTTAATCAGGCACACTAAAACTTCAAAGACTAAAAGGACACATTTATACTCAAAAATTATTAGCAGATGCCTAATTGCTTAATTGGATCCTTGGTGAAAATATGACCTAGGAGGCTCTGTCGCCGCAAGCACAGTAATGCACAGTAATGAAGCAGTAACCACTATTTAAGGCCAGGGAGCCGACGAAAGTTAAAGCTTTCATGGTAAGACCATATAGACCACATATCCTCCCCAGGGAGCATCAGGTCCATGTAAACCGGCATCAAAAAAGCAATGGACAGGTCAGTTAAGAATCTAAAGCAGGTGTAGTCATCACTGACTGACACAGACTGCTGAGTAGATAAGTTCAACGCTATCTTCAACTCTTCTCTGCAACAAACACAATTTTCAAAGAAGCACTGAATACTATCGAGAGCATCTCTGCCCTGTAGGATCTTGAAGCAGAATCCACTATGTTGGAGGGAAGGCAGGGTTCCTCCGAGCATGCGCGATTCTATGAAAGTTACACTGCAAGAAACAAAGGTGACCGAAGCGATTGCAATAACCAACATGGCATAACATTGCTGAACACCTTAGGCAAACTTCTCACCCAAGTAGTTCTACCACATCTACAAATAATTGCCAACCGCATCCTTCCTGAATCTCAACCTGAAGTGTGGTTTCAGGCCAGAAAGCCACAGTCAACATGCTTTCTATCTTCACCAATTTCAGGATAAATTACACGGACAGAAAAGACCGCTACACATCGTCTTTATCGAACTTACTACAGCTGCCGACCTTGTGGGCAAGAGGAGTCTGTAAAAAAGATCGGCTGTCCTCCAAAGCTGTTTAGCTTCATGGTCTCTTATTACAATCAAATGTATTGCAAAGTGAGCTATAACGGTTGAACATCAGAACTCTTCAAGATCCTGTGTGCAGTAATAAAAGGATTGTGTCTTTGCACCAACCTTGTTTGGTAACTCCTTTCCGGCACTGCTAAATTTTGCATCTCATCATTCTGAGGAGGGTATCTAACTGCACACAATGGAAAATTGTTTAACCTGTCCAGACTCAAAGCTAATCTAAACGTTCGGACTGTTCTCCTCAAAAAAATGCTGTTTGCAGATCATGCGACCCTGATCTCACACACTGAAGAGAGCACATGCTTGATTGACAGTTTCATCTATACTTCCAGGGAATTCAATCTGAAGATCAGCAGCATCAAGAAAACTATCAACATGGCCAGAAATGTCCTCCATCGATAAGAATCAACAACGAAGTTCTCCATGTCATCAATCATTTCACAGACGTTGGCTATACTGTGACCAGCAATCTATATTTGGACACCGAGATCGACAAATGTATTGCCAAAGCTATGGCTGTCAAAACTGAGGCGAAGGTTTGTCCAACAACCGGCTGACTTCAAACACAAAACTCAAGGCATGTCAAACTTGCATCGTAGCCAGTTGCTGTATGGCAGTGACTCGTGGACACCCTATTCGCGACAAGAGAACCCCCAAGAAAGTTTCCGTCTGTGATGTTTACGGCAAATTATGGGTATCACGTGGATAGACAAAGTCACTAATTTCGAAGTGTTGCAAAAGAATAAAATGCATCTCATTGCAAATGTCGATCGGACATGTTTGCCGGAAGGAGGATGGTGGAAAACCATGGCACCTGTTGTAGTGTGAGTTAGTGGGTCGCATGACACTACGTTTCAAGGATATCTGAAACGCAAACAAAGGCGTACAAGTCTCGATATAGAATGCTGGGAGGCACTTGGTGCTGACTGCAGATGCTGGCGTCACACTGTAAGTAGTGGAGGCAAGCGTGGAGAGAGGGCAAGAACTCTCCAGCTGCAGGAAAAGAGACTACCCAGTAGTGTAAGCTAAACATATCTCTTAATGAAGTTGAAAAGCAATTACAAGTCTCACAAGTAAATTGGAATTCACTACATAAATATTTCACATGGAAAAATATATATAAGTAACACAATTTTTCGAAGAATTACAATTACTTTGCTCAAAATTTCATTACTTCTGGATGTTTCAATTCTTAATTTCTTAAACAAAACACGTAATAAGTAGATCTTATGGCAATGTTCATAACTTTTTTGACGATGTAGTTCTTTACATTATTGGCGTATCCTTAATCCTTTAACATACTTATGAAATTTTTTGACGTTTTAACTAATATCAGGTCAGGTCTTGTCGATCTGCCACTGGTAACATGTAACCCAGTGCTACCTGCCTCATGGTCGGGTGGTAAGCGACTAAACCGGCTCCTCCACCAGGCTCCACCTGGTGAGGAGGGTGTGTGGACACCGAGCAGGACTAAAAACAACACCTGATAAAGGACGGAGGAGCTTAGCCAGAGCCAATGGCCATCCACCCCATCTATGGGTCAAATAGACAGTGGAAGGCAACGGCAAACCACCACTGTACTTTGCCAAGACAATCATGACAATCAATCAACGATCACAAGAGAAAGCTGTTAATGGGACTTGCGGAGCGAGTGCCTCAGCCGGTAGGAATCAGGGTGCGCTGTACCAGGCGCTGTCCTACTGTCATCATACTACTGTCTGCAACAGCCGAACTAAACTACGAATTAGTACGTGGAATGTGCGTACTTCCCATAAGGCAGGAAGAACTGAGAATTTGTTGAAAGAGCAAGATAGACTGAAAGTCAACATCATGGGTGTGAGTGAAGTGAGATGGATAAAATCTGGAAAGACTATTATTGAAGACTACACCTTCATCTATTCAGGAGGAAGTAAGCATCTGCATAGAGTTGGTATTGTAGTTGACAAGATAACATTGAAGTCAATAGCGGGCTATCAAGCACTGTCAGATCGTGTAATGCTGGTGAAATTTCATGGTAAACTTTTCAATCTATCAGTAATTCAAGTCTATTCCCCAACATCAACGGTTAGCATGTCTGAAATGAAGAAGTTCTATCATGGCCTAGAAGCAAGAAAGCAACGTAAGAACAATGAAATCGTTGTGGTAATGGGTGACTTGAAGGCAAAAGTAGGAGCAGAACGTAATTCGTATGTCATAGGTCCACACGGTCTAGGTGAGCGAAATATGAGAGGTGATAGTTGGGTAGAGTGGTGCACCACTAATGATCAATATGTGATGAACACATGGTTCAAAAATCACCCGCACAGACTGTGAGCTTGGATCAGTCTGGATGGTCAACATAAGAATCAAGTCGATTATTTTACAGTGAACAAACACTTCCGTAGCTCTATCAGTAAAACCTATCCAGGAGCAGATCGTGCAACTGATCACAAGCTGTTAGTCGCAAACATGAAGGTGAAACTGAAGAGCAAGAAAATGATGAAAACTTCTTACAGGCTTGATTATCAACATCTTTCTAAGGATTTAGAATTACAACTCCGCTACAGAGTTAGCCGTACAGAATAGATTTGATGCATTGGCTATCACAGAGACAGATCTAGATGGTAACAAAGATACGAATACCAACAAATACTGGGAGAATTTCAAGACATGTCTTTTAGAGGCGGCAATTGAAACTTTACCTCGTCGCTGGAAGAAACATCAAAAAGGGATGAGAAATGAAATCCTTGACCTGATAGATCAGAGAAGTTTGGTGAAAGTGAGAAATCCGCAGAGATATGCCGAATTGAACAGACTAGTGAACAAGAAGTGCAAAGAAGCGAAGGGGAAATGGCGGAATGATCAGTGTCAAGAGCTCGAGCGGATCCCTTCCTCAGCACACATCAAAGTGAAGGAGATGATAGACAAAGGTGCTGGATGCACTAGTTCTGGTTGCATCAAAGCCAAGAACAGTGAGATCCTGTTGACAAAAGAGGAAATCCTAGACAGTCGCTCTGAATACGTTGAAGATCTGTTTCACGATGAGAGGGAAGATAAACCTATTATTCGTAAAGAAATGAATTGTCCAGATATCACTCCCGAAGAAGTGAAAACAGTGATAAAGAAAAGCTGTAGGTCCAGATAACATCGCATTTGAGATGTTGAAAGCGTTAGGTGAAGTAGGAGTTTACCATTCTGGAATTATTCCACCCGATCACACTAAATCAGTATTTGTCGCCCTACCCAAGAAGCCAGGAGCTACGGAATGTGAACTACATCACAAAATCAGCCTGATGAGTTACTTTACCAAGACCATCCTTCACATTCTTATAGGCAGATTGAGGAATTCCATCAGACCTTAGATATCAACAACTCAGTGTGGCTTTGTCAAAGACAAGGGAATTTGTAATGCTAATCCTGATGCTGAGAGTATTAGCAGAGAAGTCATTAGATAAACATCAGAATCTGTATTTAGATCAGATCTTCATGTAGTAAGAAATCTGTATTGGGATCAGACAGCAGCAGTGAGAATAGAGAATGAAATTGGAAAATGGAAGGAGATAAAATGGGGTGTTAGACAAGGCTGCGTGATGTCACCAGATTTGTTCAATCTGTATAGTGAGAACATCTTGAGACATTTGGATGAGGAGGTAGGTGTGGTGATTGATGGCGTAGAAGTGAATAATCTTAGATATGCAGACGATACAGTGCTGATTGCCACATCCGAAGCAGATCTCCAAAATCTACTAGTCACTATTGTACAGGAGAGTGAGAACCAAGGGCTGACTCTGAAGATGACCATGTTAATAAGTGAAACATTCTAATTTAAACATATCGTATTTGGCAATACAGCCTAGCCATACCTTAGCTAGAAGCTACTCAAGCCGTGAGCATAAATATCTAGATTCAATACAGTCTAGATTATAATCTAATCATTAAAACTATGCATAAAGATGAGTTGATGGATTGTCAAGGTAACAGAAGCCAAATTATGCCTAAAAGGAAACGTAGCAAACTTGTTGAGAGATGGGTTTCCGAAACAACGAATTATATTGCGATGACAAAATCATTTTACAGGGCATAGCCACCTAAAGCGAAACCCTAGTCTTACTTTGGAATGTAGAGCTAGACATGTATGCTTAAAGCACTACCTTACTTTAGGAGTGGATCCAGACTATAGTAGCCTTTGAAGAAGCATAGTAAACTAAAACCTTAGAAAGTTGATTGAAGATAAAATTTTGACAAATTTTTAGCAACCTTAATCATATGCTTTCATTTTATACAGTGGCGGATTTAGCGGTGCTGATTGGGCTCAAGCCAGGGCCACAATAGGCAGGGGTTCCTGAAATGTGTATGCAAAAACACTGTTTTTATTTAAAAATTTTATTCCTAGACAGACTACATAAGACTACGGGAGTGAGAAGACCAATGCAAGAGATTGATCCTTAGCAGTGCAGTGTGTGGGCTAATTAATTATTATAAACTATTAAGAGTGTCTCAGTTTCTTTCTTGTATTTAATTTAGCACCGTGATTGCCTCAGGTACTTCTATTGGAATTTATTTAGTTTAGTCGTTGCCTACGCCAATGGCCATGTTGTTGTTGTGATTCTTTATTCTACTAGCATATTAAATGAGACCTTTGTAAATTTTCGTGCGTCAGCCTACGCATTTTTGGGTGGAAAAATTGCATTTGAGCCAAATTGATTCACCCAATTTCTACAATTATAATTGTAGTGTAACATTTAGTTTCTCATACAATTTTAATTCGAGTGTAAATTTTAGTTTACTTAGTAAATTTCGTTTAATTTAGTAACTTTTAGCTTCTTATACAATTTAAATTCCAGTGTATCATTTAGCGCCTTATACAATTTAAATTCTAGTGTAACATTTAGTTTCTTACACAATTAAAGTTTGGTGTAACATTTGGCTTCTTATACAATTTAAATTCTAGTGTAACATTAAGATTCGTATACAATGTTATTTCTAGTGTAATCGATGACAACCCTACCGTTGGGTTTTCATCTTCAATTCGCAAAATCCGACAGTACATTGCGATGTTGATCCACTTCTAGAATAGATATATATTCTGCATAAACAATCACTGTGATCGTGTGAGGTAGTGGCTGCACAAAGTGTAACTCCAATTTGAGGTTTCCTTGGTTCTTTAAAAGACATGTAATTACCATCCAACAAATCAGTCGATGGCAAATAGGGTGTATCCTAGTGGGTAATCTTCTCCTGTTATTCTGTTTCCTGCATCACAGAATGATTTTCCAATTCCCAACAGTAAAGTTTGATAACCTGTGACTTATTGGACTTTGCTGAAATTGAAGCATAAGCTTTTGTCTTGAGTAGGTGTGCCATTAACATAGATGGCTAATGAAGACAAATGATAGTGCTGAAAATTGACGGGGCTTCTTGAGCCATTGAAGGCCACGTGATCCACCATTCCCATCACCAGGCGATTGGGAAGAGTTCCATGGAAGGCATTGTCAAGATTGGCAACTAAATTTCCTGCTTGGACCGAGAGGAACTTGGGGCTAATCCATGAAATGGTATTAAACTGTATGATTTCATAGAATGCTGTTGATACCATTGTAGGCAGCACTAGAGAGTTTAACACTGCGCAAGTACAAAATCGCGTCCATGACATTCAATTTGTAATCTGCATTATCATCACCACTCATGAGTCAAAAGGTATCCATATGACCATGTAGCTTAATCGTCAGATCTAATCCACTGAGGTTGGTGAAATAAATCCTCATGTAATCGCCCCAGGAGTTCCACTGGCTGGCTCTTTTGTGTCCATGCATGCCTTGCGTTCAAACCTACATCCTCCTTCGTGGGATTTGTCTCCTCCATTGATAATACATCCTTGTAATAAAGTCCACAGTTTAAATGACTGGTCTTCCCATCTTGCCCAAAGTTCAATAGAGTTTCTAGCAAAGCACGATAAGTGTAGGTATTAGAGGCTGAAGAAATAAGCCGCCTACCAAGGGTAACATCAACTTGACTGAAAATACTTGCTAAGGGATAGTTGATTAGGGTCACTTGGGTAGTATCATCAAGGTCGCTCCCATCGGCTTTATTAATCTTAACTTTGAGGTAGAGGAAGATATTGGCCAAGTCCGAAAACTCTTCAGAGGATCCCGAGATTGAAAATTCAATGGGGACAATATGTGACAGGCTCGCACTGAGGTGTATATGAATGATTTTGTAATTAGTTAGCGCAGTTTGTAATGGTAGTAGGAGGAACAAGTCGATTTCGTTCTTGCTGCATTCTCTTTATTGATGTTGTTCAGATTGTTCCATGATATCTTCTCATTTATTCAAATGCTAGTAAAAATGTCGGGTGTAAGCTGCTCTGCTTTTCCTGCTCCTGTCTGTGTTCTTCTTTGTTTAGAAGTGTTTGCTGATTGGCGTGTGCCTCCTTTTATACCCACGGCAGCAGCTGGACGTTTTCCCAGCAGTTGATTAATTACTTCAGTCATCAGCTGTTGTCCTGCTTTCTTAGTACGCTGTTTAGCTGATGATTTGAGGCTTTTCCCCTTGCTAACATCGAAAAGGATATCTACGCAAGTCTGCAGTGCTGTTTTCTCCAAAGTAGCTAATCCATGTTTCATAAGTGGTGCTGCTGATCGAAGAACACCTTTAAATAGATTTCCTAATCCATACCCTCTCTGGAAACCTCTGATGTTTCCTCCTATCTGTTGTCGATGCAATTGAGCTTGCAAGTGAAAATAATTCTCCCATGTATTATGCTCTACCATAATTAGTTAATAGAGAGCTGTTTTAAGCCGTTTGAAATGAAGTGTCATTATTAGTTTACCACTAGCAAATGAAATAGCTTGATCTGTATCGTCTTTTATAGCTACTTCCAGTGACTCTATCTGACTGAGACATACTGGTACATAGAAAGTTTTATCATAGATGTGGCATGTCATGGTGCCGTGCTTCCCTTCAATAGGTATGACGCAAAGGAGGGAGATGTCAACATCACCTACAATTTGATTGCTCACAATATCAGTATATACATACATGCTATACATGATAATTAATATGCATGGCTGGGATAGAATCTCTTTCCTCTGTATCATTTTCAATAATGGTGTTATCTTTAAAGCCTAGGTGAGAGGCCACATCTCCTTTCAGTCAAAGACGCGATCGTTTGGAGCACGTAATTTTTATGCGTTTAGTGCTGTGTTGATAGTCAAAGATAATGTTGGGAATATTTTGGAATCGTGCTTCTAGCGTTTCCAGTAGTTCCTCTATCGTGGAATAGAATCCGCTGGGTATTTGCATTAAAAACCAATTGTGAATATTATTATCATACCAAATTCGGTTTAAGTTTTTCCTCACATTGTGAAAGACGAAGGGGAATTGGCCATCCAGTACCAACGGACGTGGTAGTTTCACTCGATAATTGGCAAGTGTATTACTTGGGAAGATGAGCGTGGAACTATTTTTTTGCAGGGTAAGATAAAATTGTTGTGGCTGTTAGATGATGATGTCACAGAAGATGAATGTCCTTCTTGTTCACCCAAGAATAAAAACTGTCGGGATATCCTTTCTACTTGATGAGTAGATAGATCTGCCCTTTTCCCACCTTTTTCCTTGTTTATAACCTTTTCTATCCTGTATGTATTGTCTGGAGTTACTTCCACCTTTTGTAATTACTGCTCATAGAACATTTCATCCAGATGCTGCCCATGCAAGTTGTGAACTTGATACATTGTTCGGTGAGTGTGAAATACTTTATCAATCACCAAAATTTCTTCACTCCAGTTTGGTAGGTATCGTTTTTGAAATGTCGTTCTTAATTTACTGATTCTCACGTGATCTCCTTTTCGCAGCTTTGGTTTCACATCTTCCATGGGAAAGATGTTAATGCTTGGTTGTTTCATTCTCGTCAGTGACATCAGCAGGGCTTATCCCCACTGCATGGTGTTTACCATGGGTATAAACGAGGTCAGGAAGCACATCCATGTAGCGCAGTGTGCTATTAGCGGTAAAATATTTCCACATTTTTGTTTTCAAAGTGTGATTAAATCGTCCCAACATGGTGGCTTTTGATTCACTAAAAGTGTAAAAAAATGTTATTTTCTGATCTTGTAAATAGTGCTGTACTGTGGCTTTTAAAAATTGCTTCCCTTGATCTGTTTGAAGCCGTCTTGGTTTTCTTCCTGCATTGAAAACACTTTAAGGGCATCTTTTAGTTCTTTGCCTGTTTTGGTCTTTAGGGGTACTACCCAAGCATAGCGTGAAAACACGTCAATCACGGTTAGTACCTGCATCCATTGTTACATCGGTTTAAGGAGATCGCATCCACTTAGTCTGCTTGAAACTGATCATCAATCCCATAAGCCTTTACCTTTTGTCTACCATATGCTTTACAAATAGACCGATGAAGATTATACGTTAATTGTTTTTTGTAACCATGCTTTCACTTGCTGCCGGGTAAGTGCTGGTAATTCCTTTTCAGCCTCAGTAAATAATTTTTGTAAGCTGGTAAAACTACTTGTTTCTTCAACTGTATAGTATAGACGATGCAGTACTTCCTCCATACTTCTCAGCGTAGTTGCCCTTTAGCGTTTTTCTACCCCCAGTACAGTATTCCACTGAATTGGCCTAAGATGGGAAGTGTTCGAAAATGATGAGACCCTAACACATAATTATAACCGGGGCTCTTTTTATAGTGTGTTGCCACAAAGCCAAACGCATCATGATAGCAAGCATGTATTCTCACTACTTTAAATTTTTTGAACAGGCGGTGCATAATGGGGGAATATCCAGGGCCGATCATGCCCCCTGAAGGATTTTCGTCAATTGCTCGAATTCAATCGAGATCGAGGATATCATAAATGCATGTTAAACAATGCACAGAAGCAGCATAGCAAATTTGCTCCTCCGACACCCATGTTGTGACGTGAATGGAACACCTGTCCCTGTAACATCTGGTATTGTTACTCCTAAAATAGGCATGCGATGCACATAATGTAACTCAACCAATGGGAGAGCCCTTTCTACTGCCTAATTCTATTAGGGATGGCCTATCGTTCATCATGCCGAATGATGGGTCACTTTCTTCCTCCCACTATTTATAAATGCTGTGCAAGTAAGTTCGATTATGGTGGGTGCTAGAGATAGTCAGACACTCAAAGAGGTCTTAGAATGCTCCGTGACTGGTTATGAATTCATCTTTCCTACCTCAAAGCAACCTCTCTCCGGCTCCACCTACATCCATCTACCTAAAGACCTCAGCAGAAAACGAGCTCTCTTCAGCATATGGAACCGGGATGAAAAATGTTTTCTCTGGTCCGTTCTGGCTACCCTTCATCCATTAGATTTCACTGAGCATGCCAACGGAGTAGAACCACTATCTACCTTTTAAACTGGAGTTCAACATGGACGGCATTTCCTTTCCAGTAGCCATAAAAGATATATCATGCTTCGAAAAGCAGAACCCCGATATCTCCATCAATGTTTTGGCTGGGACAAAAAAGAAGTGTTTCCCTCCACGTCACGTCTGAACATCAACACCTCCATCAAGTCAATCTGCTCCTCTACTGCAAAGACCAAACCCAGCATTACTGCTTTGTTCGAAACATGTCACCCCCAACAACAAGAGTGCTTTGGTAAACAATTTTCCTGCTCTTATTGCTTTCATTGTTTCACCACTTCTGCAAGATTAGATGCCCATCTCCCTCTCTGTCAACCCCATGGTGCCCCAGAAACCAAGATGCCAGATGCCAAAAAACAAAGCCAAGCTCACCTTCACCAGAATCGAGAATCAGCTCAAGTACCCCTTCATCATCTACGCCGATTTCTAGTGCTTTTTACCAGCTGTCTCGTCCTGTGTGCCTAGCCCTAAAGATTCCAGTACTACCCCTATCGACCACCACGAACCTTGTGGCTACAGTTATTACTTCGTGTCCGTGAATCCAGAGCACTGTCAACCCCCTATCATCTGCCGAGGTCATGGTGCTGCCACTCACTTCCTCACTGCTCTTCAAGAGGAACAAAATAAAATCCGAAAAATGTCAGGAGAGGTCAAACCTGTTACTATGACGCCAAAAGACCAAGCTGCCTATGCCACTGTCCATGAATGCCACATCTGCAACTTCCCCTTGGGTCCAGATAAGTTACTTGATCACTGCCACATTACTAGAAACTACCGAGGTGACGCCATCAGTGATTGCAACCTCAATTACAGAATCGACCCCTGTTGTTCTCCACTTCATCCTCTGCGGTTATCTTCCTCGTCATGGCAAGCTGGCATGCATTGCTAATAACATGGAGAAATAAATTCCGAAATAGATTTCTTGATTTGGCTCAATTTATGCTTGATTCCCTTGACAGTCTGGTGAGCAATTTATCGTCTGATCAGTTCCACCACACGCTGCCCATTGGTGGGTTTGATTGGTTTATGGAAGATCAGATCAGGGACTTTGATATAAATCAGGCCGATATTGAAGACGATGTTGGCTACATTGTCGAGGTGGATCTAGAATACCCTGCCCACCTGCACGACGCTCACGCAGATTATCGTCGGGCACATGAATCCTTTAATATTTCTGACGACCTACTTTCAAACTATTAACAAGAACTACGGACGATCATGGGCTATCACACCCATACTTTTTCCTCGCTAAAACTACGTCGTTCACTACCACGCCTTGAAATGTCATATTTGCCATGGAATGATCTTGAAGAAAATTGATCGTAATCTATTGTTCGAGCAATCTGCCTGGCTAAAACCTTACATTGATGTCAAGAGCTCAATCATCCATGTTTATTAAATATATATAACTAGAAAACTTTTGTGAAGAAGAATTATTGGAAACGCTAAAAAGTGTTTATTTCTTGTAACTTATATATATTTATATAATAAACAAATAATAT
>JANTCA010001438.1:0-24222 GCA_024741275.1 Chironex yamaguchii
TTTTCGGTAAACTGTTGTTAGAAAACAAGTGTCAGTTTTTTCCACCAAAACATCAAGAAAAGGTAATAAACAGTCTTCTTCTTTTTCAACCGTAAATTTGAGAGCTGGATGTAACTGGTTAAGTTTTTGGAAAAACCTGTCGCAATCCCCCTCTGTTTTAAAGATGGCAAAGGTGTCATCAACATACCGAAAGTAAACAGACAACTTTTGGAATCCGAAACATGTCTTACAAACATAAAGAATAGTCGAGTTTATTAAATGTCTTACGAATCTTATATTGCTGAGGAATTTTGGTGATACAATCACAATTGTCTTGGGAGAAAGTTTAGTAGTGTAATAGTTAAATCATGCCTCTTTCCTTGAAGATTATCAGCCTGTGTCTTGTATTTTTCAGTAATTCACAAATTGCTTAATGTTTGCAAGTGTGATCATTCTGTATTTGGTAAATATTTAAAACAAACACTAACACTCTCCACCCTTTTAAAGAAGATGATAATCCTTTGGCGAATTTGATTGATAATCCTTTGGCGGATGGACCTTTCTCTTCTTTAAAAGGATGTCAATGTTACAAAACATGTTTCTACTTTCTCGTTATATATTATTCTCATGGAACTACACTTTTGTTAACTAATGCTCCCTCTTACACCTCATGTGTTAATTAGACATTTACTTGAAATCAACAACCAAATAATTTTAAGCACCCTTTCTATAAACATCCACTTGGTATAAGAATACATCTCACAATTGTTTATTTGTAGGTGCTTGAGGGAAATACAAATGGGTATGAAAGAGTTCATAGTGTTTTGCCCTTCAGTATAGTCGGCACAAAGTTAAAGATTGAAGTCATTTCTGGCTATCCTTACTTTAAGGAAGTCATATTCCGTGGATGCGAAACAGCTGAATGTAAGTTGTCACATCCGTGAGAGTTTTTCTACGTCTAGCAACAAACGCTTGATTGCAATTTTTCATTCAAAACATTATAACATTCTACACACTTCTGCCAATGCTTTCATTTTACCGTCTTCTTCTGTCTGTCCATTTGTCAGTCTGTTAATCAGTCTGCTTCACCTACGCCTTTTTCATGGCACGTTTGCTGATTTGCACACCTACCTCAATGCGTACCTCTCTGATTGCCTCTGTGCCTGTTTATGTGACTGCCTTCTATCCTACCTATTCTGCTCCCATATTCCTGCCACTATGACTGGCTCACTACCCACCTCTCTGGGTACTCTACTGTCGACCTCCCTGTGCACCTCTGTACCTACATTTTTGCCTGGCTCTTGGCCTGTTTCTCTTCTTGCATCTCTGTCTGCTTCTGCTCCTGCCCCTCTGTCTGTCCTTCTGTACGTCTTTCTCCCTTTGGTTGTGTGCCTCTGTGTCTGTTTCTGCTTATCCGTCTGACCTTTAACCTTTCTCCCCCGCCTTTTAGTTCCTTTGTCTCTCTGTTTGTGTGATTATCTATGTTTCGGTGTGCTTGTCTGTAACCTCTCTTGTTAGGCTATCGAACAGTCGATTGCTAACTTAATATAATTATACTTCTTTTTGCTTCCTCTCTGATTTCACCTCAGATTTCTTTGTACACAGTAAAAACCTATCTGATTATTAAAACACATGGTTCACCATGTACCATTTTTTCAAATGTTTTGCTTTAAGCTTATGCTTTTATAACAAACTATATGCTGGAAATTTTTGCAAATGTTTCTCGTGAGTAAAAAATACAGAGCATACTGTGTCATTAATGTAGTTGACAGTAGTAAACAACACCTTTAACTTATTTATTTTACGACTTACAGTGCAAGAGCAAAGCTCCAGGATATTAAGTATGGGACTTCGTGGATCTTCGAATAAGACTTATGGTACAGGGATCGCTGTCTCGTCGATGAAGAACTCTTTGGAGATAGTAGTGAGGAGCTCAAATCGTATGTGGTCGATTATCAAGGAGTCCTTTTTTCCGTCACAATCCACGTTTTGGAATCATATTACTGTAACATGGCAAATATCAAAAGGCCTATTTTTATACATAAATGGAGAGCTCGTTAATGTTACAAGTCATACACCACAGCAAGCAGTAGCTAGTATAGGAAATCAAAGCTTTATCACTATTGGGAGGGATTATGGGCACTTTGTAAATTACTTGAACTTCAAAATGCATGACTTAAAACTTTGGCGGTTTGCCCTTCAAAGGAATGAGGTGGAGGAAATGTACAGCAAAGGTTTGTGATACATTGTAAACTCTCCTTTCTTTGATTAAAGAAACTTGTTTGTTTTCTGATACAATAGTAACTTTAATTAAATGGTCGAGTTTACAACCATGCTGTAACATTATAAAAAGTTATTAAAGAGATCTCAGGGGTTATGAAACCTTTTTTAAGCTTTCAAAAGTGAGCAAAACTAGACTTTCTTACAACCGGTATGGATTTTTAGACTAGAACTTTAACAAAGTAATGTGAGGTTACCAAAGATCTCTGTCCATGAACAAAAGACGTGTGTTTAGTGGCGGTTGTGAAGTTTCAAGGTTTATTGACAGGTAATGCCTTGTTAATTTCTGTAGACGAGTGAAGTTTAGTTATAATGAGTTCATGAACATTGTCTATCACAAAGTGCATAAAGGCCATTTTCGTCTCATTTATTTCGGTTTAAAATTCAATATTTGTCCCTTTTGTAATTTTGCTATGATACAAAATAGCAAACTTTGAAGACTAAAGTAGCCTATCGAAAAGCAAAGCTTGTAGAGGCTACGGAAGAAAGTTATAGAATTGTCCAAAACTAAATAAAATTGCAATTTCTTAGCTAACCGAATAAAAATACATCTGTGTTTGAATTTTTAGAGCATCTCAGATTGATTTTAAATACATCGTCTAAGTTAGTTTACTTGATCATTTATAACAAAGAAGAGCATAGTTTGAAGACATCGCGAAGAATTCCAATAGACCCGAATTTCTAGTTCTTAGCAAGAGTTTAGCGTACTTGCTAAATTTTCCACCCTGGAGGTACAACAAATGCAGTAACCATATGACGCTAATATCAAAAATCTGCTGCGAGCCACTAGGTTCTACTGGAAAGCATACTTAAAACAATACAATAAACATTTCAAAGTTGTAAATCATCCAGAGTTTTCACTTTCTATCGCAACGATCCAGTCAGATAGTCATTTATTTTGGAGAAAATGATGGTAAAAATTCATCCATAATTTGGAAGAGGTAGTTAAGGTGTTGCAATCCTCCTAGGTTCGCTGCTCTTCACGGTCTTGCCAACAATATATATCAGTACTTTATCATATTATAATTTTTATATGTTCTGCTACTAAACTTTGCTGTTATCTGTCTTTGACAGTCTGCTTGAAGTTTTACTTAAATTCTTGCCTTTTAATTGGTTTTGCCTTTACTCTGAAAGGTTTTCAAGACCGCAAGATTTACACATCGTGTGCCAGCGCTCTTAGTCAAAATAATAATGCACACGGATGGTATTTGATATCAATAAGTCGAAGTTCAATTTCAGAGCTGTTTTGTTCCTTTCATGAAAAAGACAAGTCAGTGAAAACCAAAGTTCCTATAAATATTGGCCATGACGTGTCCTTCAAACATGGACGTTTATCTAAACCTACTCTCTTTTCGTACAACATGGCTCTTAAAGACATTGTTACACTCATTCAAGATTCAAAGAACTGCAGGCAGTTTGTTAAAGTAACCGCCAAGCCTGTTAGTTATTTTACAAGGATCGCCGTAGTAACAGATAGGGCTTATAGTGATATGAATTATTTAAGTGGAGCTGACGTTGGTGGATCAGCTTGTGCGTGCTTATATTCTGCATTTTGTCTGTATGATCATATATATTGCAAAATAGCAAGTAGCAAAACATTACCTCTAACCTCTATAAAAACTGGCGTGAGACCTGGAGCCACAAGAGAAATATACTACACTGTTGGCGATCTGTCATGCTTTTCAAGCCCTGCAGGTTTGTAATACATTCAACATCTTTTCAAAACTTATAAATGCCATTTCAGAAAGGTATTTCTGACCCATTACACGAAAAATATACTGTAGAATTTTTTGTTGCAATAAGAGTCTACTTATGTTGCTCCCTTTTTCACCAACCAACTTTCATGATGCAATGTTGTTCTTGGCTATCGATTTTATCATCACTTAGCTCACTTAGTCTGGTTTGAACATGACCAATGCCACTTTTACAAGGGATTGAACTGAGGGCAAGTTCCTATGGGGACGCGCTAACAAGTGTGATCTTCTGGTTAGTCACCTGTGACGCTATTGTGCATACGGTCTCCATTTCATGCAACTCCAGAATTTACCATATACACATCAACTTGTAATCAGTGATATTACGTCATAATTCTCCTATTCTTGTGGATAATTCACCAGATAAATGCCTAAATTTATTAGCAAACTATGGGCATATATAAATATGTTTAGCAAACTCTAAATAGATTATTGTAAGTAACACACTGCTGTATTAGGCAGGACTTCTGTTCAGGAAGTTCAGATTTGAAATCGTTAAATTAGCATTTGCATGAGAGGTGTATCTCAATCAAACACATTTGCATGAAATTCTATAGTATATTTTTAGTATCATATTATTTGCGGAAAAGGCCGAACTGGCGTTTTGTAGGTTACAGAGTACTGGACAGATCTATACATTTGCCATGGTTTGTTCAGATCGTAGTCATTATGAAACGTTTTGGTGTTTTAAAGGTTTCAGGTATGTAAAAATGAATTTTCATCAGTTCCTTAATAGATTAATTGATGTTGCTTTATCCATTCTTCAAAGTTAACATCCAATGCTTGAAGCATTGCCTAAGAGCACTTTTAATTTTGCACAGCAACACTTTAAAATCTGGGTTGTTTTCACATTAGTCCTTCCTCGCAACGTTAATGACTGTGCTCCGTCAGTGACATATTGCATCGTACAAATGTCCATGGGAATAGTAGATACGACTTCAGAGGTCGATACGACCTTCTAGGGTAGTAAACAGATCTCCAGCAGAGCTGATTGATGTCTCCTCGTTAATGAGGGTTTCACCTTTCTCTGATTGCACTAGGAAGGAATATAAAGGAACAGAAATATGGCTGTGATCACTGGAAATTCGAACCCAGGTTTCACGCCTGCAAACCTGACGCCTTTATGATGAACTAAACAGCTACGCGGTAAAGGCCTTAAAACTATAAGTCGTTCAACTCAAATTGTTCTTTAGTGTTACTGGGTAACTATCTATGTGGTTCTACGCTTTCAAGCGGAATGAGTTTTACGCTTCCAAGGCAGTCAATTATCGCCCTTTGAACAGGTTGCGTACATAGATAGGATGGTCTTTGCAGAGAAGAAAAGTATGTTATAACAACCGGAATATCAACCGCGACTGCAAGTCTGAAGCCATTCTACTGAGCTGACGGGAAGCAAGTCCAGACAGAAACTTTAGCGGCCCTCGGAGATTGGCAACTGACTTGAATTTAGTCTGAGTTGGGCGTGTTTTACAGAAATCTCGAGCGCTCAAGCTCTATTTGCAGGAAAATGACGCTTTCGAGTGATCAAAGAATTAGAGAGACCAAAAGTGTGTTGAGCAATGCAAAGTAGCTACTCTCATGGAAAAAGGATGAATGGAAAGTTGCCTACGCGTTGTCTGGTGACTGGCAAGAAGTGAACGATACGTTTATGTTTGATGACAAAAATGCAAAATTTATCAACCTGTTTCTACATATAACCCAATTAATATTTAGCTTCTCTATGGGCTGAGTTACACTGTAGCCGTCATTGGGCTCTGGATAGTACTTGATGCCTAGGTATAGTTAAATGGAGCAACGAAATGACAAACAACAGTGTTTCATTGAACGATAGATTGATATTTGCAATCAGTAGAAATGATGGGTAAACTTTAAGTGATAATACCGTGTAGAGAGTGGTCGATTATCTACGAAATGCAACGATGTAGTTAACTTTTACTATAGCAACCAATTAAATAACGAATAATGGAGAAAACGTAGTTTATATATTTATACAACTTTATTAATTACTTTCTTGAATTAGTTGTTAAATCTTTAAATACTTTCAGTTTACTAAACATAAATTCAAAACAAAACAATGACTTTTGCACACTGTGAAATTTATCGCCACAAACGAAGAAGAGGAAAGCAATTGCTTTAGATAACATTAACTTGTAGTAATATAGTATTTTACGAGTTTTTAAATCCTGCTTTTTGTCTTTCTTTTCGCAAAAGATAATCAATGTAAAAAAAGGACACTTCTTGGATTTTGCTGTAGACCTTCTTTCTCTTGGCTCGGAAAAACTTACATAGACTGTGTAGCGTCCGCCCAAGGCTCTTGGTGTTATGTTGGGACACCTTCGTCTACCAACTGGGACTACTGTGTCGATGAAAACAAAGGGAAAGGTAAGATTTTCGTAATTACAAGCGGTACGGCTTAAAGCAAAGAGCTCAGAACGAATCAAGTGATGTTGAATTGTCGGATAGTGTTTGATGCATTCAAGCCAAAATCGTGCATAAACATAGTTCACGCTTGCAAAGCCGTTGTACGCCAAGCATCAATTCCTTTTAGAGACCAGCTATCTTGTGCTCCCAAAGCTTAAATTACTGCTAAAACCTATCATTCTGCTATAGGCCAACATTATCTAGAAACTATAGAATGCACCAAAATGTATGAGGGGCGATAATTGGCATGGCTATATTGTCATTCCACCTAAGCGTATTGGAGTCTGTCTGTACTAAAGCAGGAAAACCAGGCCTCTGTAGGCGAAAAGAGTTAGCTTTTCACTTGGGATCTTCCAATAATAATTTGTTTTTCGTTTGTTTTTTTGTGGGCATTTTCTTGCATGTTTATGATCTTTCATACTGGCTTGGACCAAACCTCAACAAGCCGTGAAAATCATAATCGAAAAAACTGAGTGCAGACAGCTGGCTATTATTTTGGCAATACCATTACACACGTTTGAATTTATGCTGTAGACATGGTTGGCCTGAAGTGGAATCGCAGGGCTGGTCTTTTAAATATATGTACGAGACAAATTGACTTCAACCATGCATTTTTTATTTAATTGTTGATGGAAATTCCTTTTGTTGTCATATTCAGATTTCTGTGACACTGGAAAATGCGTAAAAGAGGCTTAGGGTTCAAGGCCGCGTGGTATTTTCTTTATCTCCCAATATTTGCATATTTTGCTGCAATGATTTGATCTTTTCTTGCTGTAAATGCAGTCTCCTTCTGTGATATGACAATCCAAGTAGGAGCAGCTTGCGCTGAATTGTAAATGCTATCGCATTATCCCTGTTACTAATTCTTCAAACGTAAGCCATGTTGTGATTGTAATTTGCACACGGCTAAGAATTAAATTAGGAATTAAAGATTATATAGCGAATTGCACTAAGCTATGTTACGACAACAATTTATGTTGTACTCCAAATCACTTTAATTGCGATTTATTTAATTCTTTTCTGACCGTTATGAGGAGCTTTCTTCCATCCTAAAACAAGAAGAAATATCTTCTGTTCAAAATATCACCATGCCAGCTAATGTATTTACCTGTTATGCCTTCGTTAGTTTAATAACAGAGTCCTTCAAGCCTATTTTTCAAATGCCAGAGGGCATTGTGGAAGAACAACATGACTTAAATTAATCTGTTTGCCAATGTTTCAGAACAAACAGAAAAAGTAGGAAGATACAGTGATGCAGTGAATTGACTTATACTATCGATACAAAATCATGCTGATCGACAAAACCTATTAAAGCGACCTTTGCTATTAGCGTTAAAGGCTCGTATTAGCACGCATCTGAAGCTAACTACTGTCGAACAATGAAATACCACGAGGGTTCAATCCGCATTGCGCCATGTTGCTTAACAAGAGGTGGTGCATTCCTTTGACGTTGATTCGGAATACGAAGTAAACTACGAGACAAGTTAGCGTCATAGTAACAAGTCTGTGAAAACTAACAGCTAGAAAGTAGTCCTTGACCAGAAAATGAAAAGAGATAAAGGTTTTGAGGTAATACTTGAGCTAATCCTCTCTTTCTTTACATCATCATAATTTAGTTTCTGTTATTTTACGTCTCCTTTTGACTTTGCTGGAACTGGCTAGCTTCTGTCCAAGACCGTTCACTTTGGTCGCCCAAAAGCTATGAAACGTGCAATTACACAGACGTTTAAAGGAGAGAAACGTTTTTTCTTTCATGCTTTTAGAAGAAAACTAGCTTGAGTTTAAGTCTAAATGAAGTCTATTCGGCAAAAACTAGCTTTGATTCCAGGTGGCTAAAAATTAACTGTGGATTTTTGTAGTTTGTAAGACCCAACCGCGTTTCAGTCTAACAGTCATTACGTTAGCTCAAAACTGTCTGCAATTTCTAGCCTTCACTGTCTATTCTAGATACGACATCAAGAAGACCCTGCTCGTTGCTAACCCGTAAAGGATATTGCTGTCTTTTTCCGTTCTTACATAATGGTATGAGTTATGGTCAATGTGTGTCAATTGATGGGGAATTTCAGTGTAAAATTTCGACTTCAAATGGACATGTATGGGATTTTTGCTACCTTTTACCAGTAGGTGAGTTAAAAGAATAAACCTGGCTTTGATCTTTCACATGACATATGGTTTAACATTTAAAGTAAAGTTACAGCTATTTTTGGCCTCTATTTATTCAATAGATAATTCTGTTTACAGTTCTCAACTAATGTCCATTTAATTTGCAAAACATTTTTGTTGTCTTTCTAATGTCGGTATTCAATCTGACCTATTTAACTTACCATATAACCAAAAGTTTACGTGAGGGATTTCGGCGTTGGCAATCTTACGCCAGGCAACTTTGACTCATGAGTTAGAACAGTCAGTTGTGTTACTTCCAATTTTAATACGTATGTTTAAACCTCTACCTCTACCACCTCTCCTTTGGATATAACTGATTATTTTGCTACGACTGCCATTTGTGATTTGAACATATTTGTTTGCTTTGCCATCTCTACCAATCTTTGTTCCATTTGCCATATCTGTCAATGCTATATTGATATAGGTGTAAACAGTGATTGATTTATTGATTGATATTCTTACAAAAGCTTAAATCAAATCTCCTTATAAGCCAGCTTCGTCTCATTTTAGGTCACATTGATTTTACAAATATAAAGTACGAGATTCGAGGACAATGGACCATGAAGAGCGGATGTTCTGGGTTTGATGGAAGCGGATTGTGCTCGGATGTTCAATCTGCCTATTCTCGAGGTGCCTATTCTCGAGGTTTCGTTTTTATGCACTGACATGTAATAAATCAATACCTAATCAATGCAATATCAATTGTAAAAATCGTCTAGGATGTATAACAACCAACTGCAATCCGTTTATTTACATACAAGCGAGTTTATTCAGCCGTACTTTTATTGATGAGAGCTCAGGTAGTGACTAGGATCGTGAAAGGCGAATTTAGTACATTAAAGGGATAATATTGTAAGAATTTCAGGAATTTTAATAGACTTTTAATATAGATACGCCAAAAGAATTAGAGGTTTCTTTTAGCATTAAGAAGTGTTAGTGACGATCAGATAAAGGTTATGTTACTGCAATCGTAATTGTTGGACTTAGCCCACTAAAATTGCAGACATCGCATTGAAAATTTGTGGAATTGCTCTAATAGCATACTTGAAAGATATTTTTCGCCTGACATTTTTCAGAGTTTGAACCGTCGGAAAGTTAAGTATAGACACATGGTAACTTTTAAGAGGCATGGATCAAGAAGCCATTTATGAATAATGGCGTACACCGGTGTACACATAGAACGTGTAGTTTTATCCTGTCAACCAATAGTTGAGAAGTGCGATGTACGTACCAAGCTGCACATCACCACGGAAATCCATCTATAGTGAAGCTCTTTTAGTGTGTTAGGTACGCAATTCTTTTGAATGAATGGCAAGATCCTTTCAGTCGTGAAACGTCATGTAGGACAACAATTACCCAAGGAAGGATCGAAATTTGGTAGGATATGGCAAAGGTGATATCCATGACACCATGTAGGCTCTATGATGCTATTTAGACTCCCCATCATTTAAGCATTTCTTAAAGGTATGCCTCTCCGGTTTTTTTTGTACTTTCTGTAGTTTTATATTTACCTTTGAGCTTTAATATGATATTTATGTTTTGTGTTTAGGTTCTCCAAAATTCATGAACACTTCTCTTTATTTGGAACGTAACCATGACGATGCATTCTTTGATGGCGCTTGCAGAAGACATCAGGCTCAATTTCATATTCAAACTCTAAGACAAGAAGGACGCGTAATATCTCTTCGTTACTCTATCCCATGGGATGTAATAGATTCAGATATCTTTAGCTCGTACATAGAGTTGCAGGCTGCCTCTACTAATATAAATAACGACAGCTGCGGGTTGATTATCTTGTCAACTCGTAATTTAGAGTCAAAGATTTCGGAGTTATGCAGTTTTCGATACTATCAAACTACATTTTTCTACACAACTCCCAAGTGGTATTTTAGGAAGTGGTCTGAAGCCAACTGGTACCGATCCCCAAATTTAAGGAGTGTAATCCAACAATTGCTAAAAAGCAAGGCAGTTGAAGAGAAAGACGCAAATATATTTCTCATTCTAACTCATGAAATGTGTAATATTAGTAAGGATTCCGATATTCGGATCTGGACACGAGAGAATGGCCTCTACAAATCCCCAAGACTAACTCTTCAATATAAAACACAGTCTTTCTCCTCGGGTAAGTGTTACAAGACTATGCATTTGCTCTTTATGAAGTACATTTATCTAAGTATAATTACTTCTACCATGGATTTAATGTGATCATTTGGATTTCTTTGTTTGCTGGTTGGTTAGTTAATTTTCAAAATATCTCTAAAAGTTTGTATTGTTCCGAAATTTTTACGGCCTGTTGATAGTCTGACTAGTTTAGGCCGATTCTTTTTTAGGCGACATGTCGAATCAAATCCTGGATTCTGGATCACTTTATCGGTCCTGATACCTTCGGAAAACTACTGCTAACGAAAAAACCATCGCCGGCAGAATCCCTGTTAACAGGACGCCCATTACTTAACAGTCATTAAGTCATTTAGATATTCCTATTTACTTGGCGGTCGTTTGCTCTTTCGGTTAAATTAATGATCATAAGATCACATATCATTACATATTTCGTTATAGTAACTGTCATTTTAGTTTAAACATTTCTATAAAATGTTAATGCATATATTTCTTTAAATCAATAGATTTGTGCTTATATGCTAATGACTTCTACCCTACAAAACAAAACTTTTATCTCGCAAAGACTATCTTCTAAACCATTTAAAGCAATTCTTAAATTTTCTCTAAACAGTTACATAGCTTTACCGCTTACGCTTCGTCTTTCTTTCCGTCTGTCTCTCTTACAGTCAATTTGTCTGTCTCTATCTCTGTGTCTGTCTACCTCTAACTCTTTCTCTAATAGTCCTTATAAGAGACAGTTGTCACATTGGAACAAATGCAACTTGCATCAATCTTGAAAAAGTCTTTCATTGTAATAGGTATAACCAAACAAGGTAGTTTGCAAGTTGACAACATTGAGTTCTGTACTTTTCTGCAAAAAATATACCAAGTTAAAAACATCTGCTTGTTAGCAGGGGATACTAGAAATCGCAGTGAGAAGAGATTTCTCTTTAGCTATAGTAAAATCATTATCTTTAGGAGAAGGGTACTCTTGAAAACATGATAGTGCAACTGTTCGTACACTGAAAATGGTGATACAAAGAAGGGGGTCTCAGAAGGAACCATTTTCTTCTATCTTGTCTCTGTTCTGGCTGAATTTACCAATCTCTCGTGATATCTGGTGGAGGAGTTTAAAAAACTCATTAAAGAGTTAGAGAACCCGACTATTGCATTTTCTTGAAGTAGTAACAGTTTAAATTTCCTCGTGACCCAGATACCTCTCTGGAAGAAATTGGATTTTTCTCTTTCATTTTGCTTCGCTCATTTCCATTCGATCATTTTTACCCATTTTATCTTGTCTTACTCTTCCAATGATGGTGCACTTGCATAAATTACTAACAAAACCGATTTTGTCCTACTACGTTATTTGTCTTGGTGACATAAATGTTTTGCTTAAAGGGGAATTCCGGGATCAGAACAATTTATGCTCTTTTAAAAGTATGCATACCAGTAATATTTGATTGGGTATTCTTTTTCTTCAAAACTACTCTGGTATCGTTCCATCGACAAATAAAGTTACAAAATTCTACCTTTCTTGCCGGTCGCCATTTTGATGTTATTTTGCCTGGTTCCATGGTCAGCCTCATTTTCGTGAAGATGAATTTGACGTCATTACCATGCAACTTTAAACTTTGGCGGGAAATCATTGATCATACCTTCATTAAGCTAGGATTTGTTCGTTTAGATATATTTAGAATCATATCATCCCGACATGTATGAACAAGATTGTAGTCGGATGTCGATGAATGTTTATAAGGTAGTTTTCCATTACCCATTAGTAAGCAAGGTTCAATATGTTGTAAGCAAGTTTATGTGTCAAACTGTGCTTAGAGTGTAGTAATTTCAGGGATAGTTCCAGCTTTGGCCATGTTGCAGTAAGGCAGCCCTTTATTGCAACCTTCCTGCACTGCTTTACCTCCCACAGCTGTTCTGCCTGGTAGTAGAGACCATGGGCTTCTCCAAACATAAAAGAAAGTATTGCTTATTCCCCAGTGCCAGGTGTCAAGAAGGTAAAAGAAGAGATGATGATTGTAAAAAACCTTTAATTTAACTGTCATGTCGCGAAATCTCTCTGACACTTTCCGTACAGAACATTTGTTAGAGAAAATTGGTTGGTTTGATAGAAGTAAGAACTGGAAGGTGCTAGAATTGTGTTAGGATAAAACAATTACTCAGGGAGCCGAAGACTCTGTTCAACTTGACATTAAGGAGCCCAGTATAGCCAGATAATAGAAAAGCATTCTCTCATCGAATCAGTAATTACTTAGGACCGAGTTAGCAATGATGATATCGAGGAAGTTATAGCTAAGCTACACAGCAGAGAATTTGGCAAAATAGCCTTTCACTGAAGGTCTTGGATTCAGGGCTTCCACAATGACGTCATGTAAATGACTGCTTGTACTACTGCAAGTAGATGTCTTGATAAAAGTACGCGATGCAGTGAATCAACATTTTTGTCTTTATACTCCCAGATGTACTTCCATTACTCACTTCCATTTGCCGATGTGGCTTGCTATGCATAGCTAATCCTGTCAGTATTGCATGCCGTCAACTTCAACTGATGAACTTTATACAGATTATTACTTTCACTATTGCGTTCGGCAGAGTTTGTTTGTCTGTCTGTTAGCACGATTACACAAAAGCTGTTGGATTGATCCTCGTGAAAATAATCGGGTGATCATTCTTGATCCAAGCGAGGTCCCATTACATTTTGGGATTGATCCAGATCACAGTCTGGATGCAAAATACCCCAAAATTGAAAAATCCCTATCTTTCAACATTGGAAGATTTTGGGTCTGACCATGTCTCATCTTTGACCCTTTTAGCCTTGGTGGAGATTCAGCAGTCTCTCGCTGTCTGATTCTCCTTGTGGAGGAAAACTCGTAACTTAACCACCAGGGAAAAATAATAATAAGAGGAAAGGACTAAACAAATGAAATATATAGAAAGAACAATCCATAATGCTTCGAATAAAGGCCCCCCTATTTTAAATTTTTTTCAATAAATGCCCCCTCAAATAGATGCCCCCTTGCAGAGGGGTGTGTATTCAAAACACAAAGAACAGTAATTAACAATATACTACCATGCTTCTTTAGCTTTATTTCGTGAAATAGTAAGGAAATTTATGATATACGCCCTTTTTTCTAAATTTCAACATTACAGTGGGGCATTGTGCCTTTTTTTCATAAGTTCCTTCTCTAAAACGTCCGAGTAGCAATGTTGATGATGACTTTAAACTAGATATTAAGGCGTTTTTTTAGAATTATACTTCTGGAACTAGACTTATTTAGTTGTTACTCAGAGTTTCACGCTAAGTGCGATCATCATTAGATGCTTTTTTAAATATATTGCCTAACAAGAGTGAAGAAATTCAATAAACGCCCCCCTCTAATAGACGCCCCTTTGAAATATCAAAAAATTTAATTAACGCCCCGGACATTTAATGGAATCATTAAGTAGTTGATGAAGGTGCAAAAAAGCATTTCAAATACGGAAAAAGGACAATCGTAGATAGTTTAAACAGAAATGTCAATCAAATCCAATGACAAGAGCGGAGTTCTCGGAGT
Source organism: Chironex yamaguchii (assembly GCA_024741275.1). Lineage (NCBI taxonomy): Eukaryota > Metazoa > Cnidaria > Cubozoa > Chirodropida > Chirodropidae > Chironex > Chironex yamaguchii. The sequence continues at coordinate 14,264 of JANTCA010001438.1, forward strand.
CAAGAGGGGAGGCAGTTGATTCTTCCTTTCTTACGTTGACAGGTTTCATTCTTAGACCCAATCTATGTTGATGAAGATAAATATATGTAAACAGGACATTCCACATTGTTATTGTAATTAATGCTACTTGATTTTTTTTTTCATTTACTTTCAAGCAAACTACATAACCATGCAACATGGCAAAAAGGAAATTAGCCGTCCCGCATATTTTCAAAGTCGATTTTTTTCGCCAACCTTCAAATGTGCTATTTTCTGGTACTGTCTGATTGGGAAAACAAAAACTACATTATCAGTTGCCATTTATCAAAACAACTACGTATTTAAAGAATTGTTTCGTGTGCAAGGTAGCAACGAAACTTTGTGGACACAAGCAAACGTAGCTTTGACTGATTTGGACTCCAAAGGTACTTTTTTTCAGGTAAAGAACAAACATTTTACAATCTAAACTATTTTTTACATCTAAGGCAAGATCAACACGATCAATATAAAAATTGTAAAATCTTCTCAATTTTAATTCAAATTTATAAATATTTAACTGATGTTATTGTACATTGGTGGTATTTTACAGGACTTTTATTCTACTGTAACTACAACTACGCAATATTATCTCCAAAATCTTGGATTTTAAACAAGTATAAACAGGCACAAACATTTTTCTCGACAGAGAAACAATACAAATTAATATTATCTCAAAAAATGCTTACCGGAAAAGTAACCCGATTGTCTTAGATAAAATGGTACCAAGTATCAACCTATATATTTCAGTCGATTGGGAATTAATTTCGTCGTTTTTGCTCCCACTGCAAATGAAATGGTAATATTTCGTTTTGAATAACTGTCTGTGTCAGTGCATCCATGTAATTATGGTTTGGGGAGTAAGGTACTCTTTGTATATCGGTGGATAACATAAAATCAAATTACACTAGCCAAAGGTTTTCTACCGTGTAATCGTTTGATTGTTTATTTACTCGAGTGCATAACTATTTTAATGGTAAATTAATTGCCGTGAAAATTTGCGACATTGCGCTAAAAACATACTTAAAAGCCTTTTTAGTCTGACACTCTTCAGAGTATGAAACGTCAGAAAGGAAAGTATATGTATATGGCAACCTATTTAGAATCTTTTTGTGTTACAAAACTTGAAAATGGCCTTGAAAATGTGCGACATTGCGCTAAAAACATACATAAAAGCTTTTTTCTGACACTATTCAGAGTATGAATCGTCAGAAAGGAAAGTATACGTATATGGCAACCTACTTATAGGAAACATGTAGCAAAACTAGTATATTTCTAGCGCAATGTCGCAAATTTTAAAGGAGATTTTCAAGATTTGTACAAGAGAAAGATTGGTCAGATAAATTCAATAACTAGGTAAAGAGGCAACACGTTAACACAATGCTACACTCATACATTTAAAACACAAATCAAGGAAGGAAGGAACCAAGCAAGCAAATATGGAATAGCAAATCATCAGTTATTGATGTGGTGGCTTTGAGTATGAATCGTCAGAATGGAAAAAAGAAGAGTGAAGATGAAAAAAGCTTTTAAGCATGTTTTTAGCGCAATGTCGCACATTTTCAAGATGATTTTCAAGTTTTGTACAAGAAAAAGATTGGTCAGATACATTTATTACATTACACACACGTTTGACACTACTATCAACCTTAAATGATTAATAATGCTTGAGGCCAAGTAACACGGTTCTCGCGACTGCAAATCTGACGCCTTTTTCATTGACTTAACGAGTTCAATAGGAAAGGTCAAAAGATTATTAGCCATTTAGCAACAATCGTCTATCCTTCTTAGTGGGTGTCTATGAAATAAAAGAAAAGTAACATGGCTTTTATTCAACACTAAAGGGTGTTTTGCGGACGTAAATTTAAAAATACTGAGATGTAATGGAAGGCAAAGGTTTGTAGTTTGGCCTTCGTACTGAGAGACAGTAAACTCCGTTCTGAGAAACGAAATTATCCGGTTTAAAAATGCCAGTAATGGCACGATTTCAAAAATGTGTGCGAAAAAAAATTCTTAATCGTTTGAATGAAATAACTTGTTTACAATGTTTGTATATAAAATGAATCATGAAGATAGAGTTATACTGGAAATGTATATTAGATCTAGATACCCACACAAAGAGATCAAATAATCTAGATGAAAATAAATGAAACAGCTACTGGACACGCAGATCCACGAAAACCATCAAATAAAATACGAAACAGACAGGAGACTGGACTGAAGACTGGTACTAGCTAAGTTAAGCCTCGTAAAGGACACTGGTTTATGCCGTGAGAACAAGGCTGTATGAGTGTGAATACTTGTTTGATTTCAAGCATCAAGTAAGAGGACTTAAGGAAGAATTAATTACAACAAAGAATATCTCAAATGCCGTAATTGTTTGTCGTTTCATTTCTACCAATTGAAGTTATAAACAAAATTCGTGTATTAAAAATCTACATAATCATAACCACACCAGAGCTATATAAATCTTTCTTTCTGATTAGACATTTTCATTATTCAGAAATTTTGTCAAGATCATTTATAATTAACTTTAAGCCCTAGTCTTAATCTTTATCAAGATTATGATTTATTAAGAGGATGAAGAATAATGACCGGAAATTAATTTTCAAAAATGTGAATGTCCTCCCAAACTATAATATGAAATTCTATCTTAGCATGATAATTTAACTTTTATCCCTTTTCTCCCTGTCGCTAATCTTTTGCGTTGTGACAAAATGACGCAAAACATTAATACGTTCATGGCATGAAGGGATAAACAATTTTCACAAGATATACAGGCATAAGTAGTTTAAATATGTACATTAACTGCTGAATATTAATAACATCAAAGTACTGTCAATTGCTTAACAAGCTGCAGCTAACAAGCCTTTGTTCAAATTGAGTACACTACGTACTAAGTTACTCGATAAAAACCTTTTATTTTAGCTGAGAATGACAATGATTGCAGGGCAAGCTGCCATTGATGAGATCTTATTTTCTCACGAAGATTGTGCACTTTCTCCGGTGTCTGCTGCTGTACCAGATATTACATCAGGTATCCACTTTTACTGCTTGCTTATCAGTACTTTCCAAAATTACACTTGTATTCAAAAATTGCATTCATAACGAATCTTTGTAAATGACTGGGAAATTTGTTTAGCCATTCAAGCTTTGTATGCTAGAGTATTTTTTTGTTAGCCAATGTAATGTAATGCAAGATAGTTTTTAACAAGTTGTAATTAAATGAAGGATATTAGCCAACGTCTTCTGAAAAGCTTAATGGTCATATTTTTATTGTGAGCAAGGATGTAAATGATCTAAAAGTAACCAATTGCAAGCCATAATACATCATATTTGGTCTGACACTATTTAGGATACGACCTGTCACAAAGTACGTGGGCAGTAGATATTAAATTTCATAAATATTGTGCAGGTCGAAACCAACCAACTAGAGGTCAGACGCTAAAGAAAAGTGCAGCAAAATGATATAGTTATCTACAGAGTCCGAATGAAAAGACAAACTCTTTGCGTCTACGAAGCGCCAGTTTTCTGCTTTCACTATAACCAGATGTGAAACTATTAGGTGGCATTTATAGTCTTGCTAGTATGTTCAAAGTTCATCCAGCAAAACAGTGATTTCTTTATTGCTTATGTATACATCCAGCATACCGGATATCGTTTTACCTACGGGCGTATTTCTGATTACAGCGAAACAACGATCTTTTGGACAGAAAGTTTTCTGTAATTTTATTTTTAAAAAAAACCTTTTTTGCAAAGCTGTGCAGCAAAACAAGATGGCGTTTGAAAGCAGTGAAGGAGTGACGGATTGAGTTACTGAAAATGTTAGCCAAGTCACAAGCATAACAGCAGGAAGTCTTGAACTAAAATTTTAGCGACATAAAAATTTTAGAAGGTCATGGCTTAAAGCCTGTTGACTTCTTTCTTGGTCTTTCGAAGGACTCGTGAACCAGTCAGCCTTTAGGTATGTACAGACTTCTTAAGCCGCTTTTAATAAAATGATTTTCATAGGTCTATTTTTAAGAATTTTGATCTCTAAAACATTGGCATCGCCACTTTAAAGCAAAAAAAATCTTTGAAATAGGTCACTAGTACCTTCTTATTTAATATTCTTAATGTAACTTTGCGATTGCTTTTTCTTGTTTAAAATATATGTTACGTGGTCTTTTTGCATTTATCTGTTTCAAGGACCAAAAATGAACCTAAATCGTACAGCTTGTTACGTGGCCATGCTGGCTTATTTGTGTAAACAAAAGACTAGCTGTTCATAACAATGCTGGATCACAACAACAGTATAGAAATGCTCAGACTATAAACACTTCATGTTGAACGATTTTACATTGATGTTGTTTCCGTATAGTTGTACCGCAAGGCTACAAGTCCTGCCTTAGGCGGTAGAATAGTTTTGGCCTACCAATAATCCGAAAATCACCGTCTTTATGCTTTAACGCATTCTAGATTTTCCAAACGTAATTGAATCCCACATATTTGCCCAAATTTTCTGTTTGCAAGCGGGGAATGGCTGCTTTTTTTAACGAACTGCTGTTGGATGCAAACTTGAAAGTGCGTTTTTTATCTTGTTACCTAATATTTTTTGTGCTGCCCGTGTATCGACCTTTACCACTGGTAGAAAAAGTTTTTTTGTGTCGTAGGTACACACAAGCTTTTTGAGTGAATAGCAGGATGATTTAGTTCTGTAAATAAGACAAAGATTGACTTATAAAAAAACCTTGTAATGGCTTCTTTTTCTTGTATTTTGATCCATAGCAAAACATCGCATAACCATGGCATTTTAAGACAGTCTGGCCACACCTTACAACATTTCTTTTAAGTGCGAAATTTTACGTTTTGTATCACCAAAATGATGCAAATCTATAAAATGTTTTTTTAAGTAAAAGGTTTTGATTTTCTATGTCCTTTATTCCTTTTAATCCTTGATAGGATTTGTTGAAGTAACTTAGTAGCGGGCACTATTAAATTTCATGAAATATGTACATTGTAAAGTAGAACATTATCATTTAGATAAAAACGTACAATTAAATTTTAGGATCAAACATAGAACGTGTTCTCAGAGACCAAATCCACGTTCGAAGGATGCCATTCCTGTTTCTCCCGTTGGCCGTCGATATACGAGATCCTATCAATAACATTAAAGCTCGAGCTTATGGATTATTACAGGACCACGACATGGAAGATATGTTTGGATTCCCAATACCTAAATCATATTTCCATCCTAATCATGGTAACAAACCTCTTACAATCAGTCTTAACACGACGCACGCAATGGCTCTGACTATAATTTTTCACATAAAATTGATGGTGCCAGTCACCAGTAGTTTGCAAAAAGATTTCATTGCAACAGCTGTACACCTGAAGGGCAATTTTGGACAAATTTCAATAGGATTCATAACAGATAATATGGCTTTTGTAAGGTAAGCTAAATATAAGGAAATTATAATCAGTAGTTGTTAATAATGCCATCCTTTTTAAATTGAAGAACACTGTATAGTAATGCTGACTCGGACGACCGTGTTTGTTACAATTGCGTCTCCATCGTTCACAACATTTTGACATATAATTCGGCACATGCAAGAGTTCCTGCCGTCGTGTTTCCAGAATGATGACAGATGTAAGCAGTTACTATGCTGATGTTTATCCAGCGATGATATTTTTCCACTGATGTCCTTGAATACTAAATATAACGAGTTACGTTGACTTTTCCGTAATAGTTTAGAGCAGTATTATTTTTCTACTAAATTTGATGATGACATGGCAATTACCTTAAGAAACCTCGTTAATTTTTTAGGCGTTAATTTTCTGCTTTGGCTAATTTAGTGCACTTTAATTTATTGCGTTGTTAATTTTCTCTATATTCATTTTCCACCGGCGTAAATTCTGTTGCCTAAAAATTTTCACCAAAATGTGATGTGGAGATTTGTGACATTTTTAAAGTGAGAACGGAGTCAAGATCACGAAAGTGGTCGCGAGGGGGGTGGGGGTAGTAGCAGGCATTCGACAGGTAGTAGACGATGTGAGGAAGGGTATGACAAAGTCTTTACGCCCACAAAAGTAGAGCACGATAACTACCTTCAATGTATATTTTTTTCTATATATTTACTCAACTTTTGATTTTGATGTTTCGTAATTTTGTAGTGCCTTTTTCATTCTCTCTTTTGACACTCATAAGTTTTTTCCAATTATATGTTCTGGCTTTATCAAACAACTTTTGTCAAGCGCGTTAATTACATGCCTAGGACAATTTTTCCAAAACAGCGTTAATTTTATGCCGCGCAACAAGGTTTTTTTTAAAAAAAATAGCGTTAATTTCGTTCCCTATGAATTTTGTACCCGCATTTATTTGTGTAATAAGGCAGTACTCTGTGCTTTCTAAAGCGTCTTCTTTTTTTAGATACAAGAATGTCTCAGTGGTAACTACCCAAAACTTTATAATAGATAGCAATCTAAGCACTTGCATTAACAATGACAAATCGATGTCTTAATGCTTGTCTATCGCTTTTGTGTATTGGTTCAATGGCTAGAGATAATACCCTTAACGTTTTTTAGGGCTCTAGCAGTGTTATTGTTCATTTAACAATTATAAAAGATGAACTCCAAATCCCGTCTTGAAAAAGCTGACTAAAAAGAGAACTACCTGTTAAATTGGTTCATGCTTATTAGAATTTGTTAATACTTTTTTCATCTTTGTAGCAATTCGTAAGTATCTGTGCACTCATATTGGGTCCAACTGTATGAAAAAGAAATACTACGCCTCAAAAAGTGTTTTGGACTTTGGCTAAATAGTCTACGTTTGGATGATTTTGATGTAATAAGTCTCCTCTAACTTCTCGTTATTTCCATACCACTGTCATTATTGAATTCCGTGTAGCCAATGCATACAGTTGTTACGGTAAAGAGAAACACTGAAGCCATCAAAGCAATGTTACTAGTTTCTTGTTTACATCACCTTCTCCAAATTACAAATTGATGATTTACTACAGCAGTGTCTTACGAAAATGACAAGTTTATACTTCTGTCCTTCATAGACTGGAAAATAGTACTGGAAGTTTTGTTAATTACAAGACAGAAGAAGAGGTCCCAAACTTGGGGTGGACTTGCATTTCTGTAGTAGTTAGTCAAAACGAATTAAGTATCCATTTCAATACAACGGTAAGTATTCTTTTGTAATTTTTATGTACAAGATCTATAGCATAATTAATAGTTTAGATAATGTCAACCCACAAAAATTATCGCTAATCGCTATCAATTTTTAGATAACTCAAACTTTTAATGTTCATCAAAGTATGGGATAAAATACTTTTTTATTACTCTCAATATAAATTCTGCATTGCTATAATTATAACTTATAAAAGTTATAATGCATCACTAAATTCCATTACAAAGATCAAATTCCAGTTTCTGCCAGTAACTACTCGGTAAAAGAGGTTGTTTAAGATTTCGTTTAAGCAAAAAGTGTAAAATTTGCAAGCTGGTACATAAAGAATAATATATATTCGTTTCTGGAACCAAATTATCTTTCAGTATTGCTTATGTTTCAATTTCAAACTAAGTTTATTTTATAACTGAAAAACATTTTATTCATTTTGTTTCGTCTCTATAGATTAATCAGTTATGCATTAAAGAAAGCCTGTCATATGGGACATGTTTCTATCATTTAACCTCTAAAATCTGTTTTATCAAAGCCTCTGTTAAGAGAACGATCATTCTGCATGCTTGTGGCGTAAATGGTATTAGTTATATAACATTGCCAGCAAGTCCATTGTAGCGATAGTCTCCAAGTGTTATTATAAGACACTACAACACAAAAATTTTAAAGACTACAAAAAATCGGCAGATATATGTGAAAGACTCACACTAGACCATACGATCATTTCTATCAAATTCATTTGTCTAACAATGTCTCTTCTAAATAATACACTGACACGCCATAGACGTCTGCGTCTCTCGACCAGGTGGCAAGTTTTTAAAGCGTAACACTATTTTCTTTCTATTTCGTTCTAGAATGTGCTGAAAACAAGGACAGATAAAGAAATAAAGTTGTTTGATGTAAAGAACGTCATCGTAGGGGGAAGTTCCTTGAAATCAGAGTTATTTTATGGAGGCATAACATGTTTACAAATGTACGAAGAAGCTCTCAGTGATGACCTGATCAATGCCTTGCAACTATGCCCTATCAGACGTGGTAAGTAATCTTAAAGACGTGTTTCAGATTTCTTGAAAACAATCTAAAAGCAATTAATCACAACAGGTATTCTAAAGGAACAGACAAGTGACTTTTATAGGACGGGCAAATTGAGCTAGGGATGTTAGTTGTACTGAAATATTGCACTGCCAAACCGTTCTATTTCCAACTACTCCCGATTAAATTGTTTGCTTGGATGGAATCTCTTTTTCGTTTGTGAATATAGAACTAGTCAGAATACCTCTAAATTGTGGTAGAAATTAACTTTGAAGAGTGATGCAAAGGAAGCCCAGTGAAGAAGTGACCGACAATTTATGAACGACTTTAGACATAACTTATTTGTTCAAATTGATATTTCTTAGTATCCAGGGATCTTTTCCAATTTTTCAGGACTGCAGAAGAGAAATCAAAGTGCAAAACTAAAAAATAACATTGAAACCTTAAAGGATTAATTTTCTTTTACAAATAAGAGTGTCAACGTTTCATAACTTAATGAATTAGGGTTTTTATCAATGGCAGATGATACATATTACAATGAATAGAAGTAAAAAAATGCAGTTTACCAGAGTTTTTTAGGAGCGATTTCAATAGTCATGTCAAGCGGGTATTTGTTTTATATATATACGGCTGATATTTTGTAATTCTCGAGTTAAAAAGATGATTTCTAATTTGACTATTATTTGAAGCAAATTCATCCTTTCCAGGATGACAGTCAACTGGCTGTAATCACGGAGATAGAAATACATTGTGCCTAGCTCTCTTCATTACAACCAAACAAGTTCAAAATAGAAAATATAAATAAGATAAGCAATTCTGTGAAAAAGGATAAGTATCCTTAAAACCATTAGAAAACAGAAGTGTTATCCGTACTTTATTTTTATTGAGCTTTCGACGTAGCTTATATCCTATTTAGGTTATATCAATGACAATAACAACTGTTAGTTATTGATAGAAATATCAGATACAACAAATGGATTTACAAATTTATAGGTAAAAGTTCAACCGTAGTTAAGCAAAAGAATGAGAAAAGTGCCGACATGAAAAGAAAAAAGACGAGAAAAAGTTAGAGAAGGATATGTGGTGCGATGGACAGGACATCTTTTTACGCTAAGCCTCAGTTGTTAAATTATCAAGCGTTTACAGATAGAGGAGTTACAAGTGACGAGCAGGACAGCACGATATCGATATCCAATTGTAAATGTTTTATAAACCGCTATTGCTTAAGAGTTTAAGTAGTAATCGAAATTTTGATATGCGTTGGCAAATTTTATGAGTGTCCAACTAAGGCTGATTTGAAAATTGAAAATCAGTTTAAACTCTGGCAAAAACATGTGAATTATACAGCTAGAGATTGAAGCTTCATTACTTTGCTTTTACATGAGTTTTATCATTTTCTTTTTAGCACTTAATTCCTCAACCATCTCGTGTTCAAATGGAAGAGTTTTGGATCCCTTTTCTGACTTCTGCGTATGCCCATATAAAAATTATGTGCAACACGAGAGCTGTGAAGGCGGTAAGTATCTCCAGTAAGAGGTCTCAAATGCATTTCATTAGTTTTAGCTTTGTCTGTATTAATTGTCACCATTTACTGCACAATGATCTCTTTTTCACTAATATACCATTGTTGCTTTGAGTACAATTGAAAGCAGTGGAAATTCACTAATATGCCATTGTTGCTTTGAGTACAATTGAAAGCAGTGGAAATTCACTAATATGCCATTGTTGCTTTGAGTACAATTGAAAG
>JANTCA010001439.1:0-12006 GCA_024741275.1 Chironex yamaguchii
ATATATGCACAAAGGTTTGGTGAGCGGTGGGTAAGGGGAAATTCATTAACTTTTCTTTGTTTCGGCCTAAGCCTTCATCAGTGTCAGATATATGTAATGCCTATGTAATAATATATATCAAACAATATTAATGTAGATATATTTCAGTTATCGACACAAAAGAGCGTCACTGTTTTACCTGCTAGAGTTTTATCTTCCAACATCAGCATCGCTTTTCTTAACTTTGCCTACTTAGTCGGCACTTAAACAAAAATAAAACCCGGGGCTCACTGCTGCAAATCCGACGCCTCTCTTAGTGAGCTAAACAGCTCAATAGGAAGGGTCGAAAGACTATTTGTTTATCATCCCCTACTGTCTACTTGAACAACAATCTTATTCAGAAGTACCATTTACAAATTTAGACCTATTAACAGTAAGTATTTTTAAAATTACAGGTGTGCAAAAGCAGCTAGCAAAATGAAATATACAAATTTCGGCATTCAAGAATTTGGGGAATGTCGCTCAGGACCTTCATCCAGTTTAACGTATGCATCTAACGGAGAAGAGAAGGAATTTCATTTTCGGCCCACTCCGAAACCATGGAGGGGATGCATGGAAACAGACTTCAAACAATGCCGACAACCATCGACAACTTGTATAGGGATGGAGAAAACAAACTTTGTCTATGGATTATTCAATGGTAAAATTTGTATAAATTTATATAGGCATTTACTAGATAATGTTAAAAGAAGGTCGGGAAGTAATTCGTGCCCAGTTATTGTTGTAGTAGGCGTGGTAGCAGCAACAAAGTTAAGGACAAAAAGGACTGATATTGCCACTTTGATATTTTGGTCAAGAAATTTCTTAACCACAACCTTCTTTTATTTCCAACTTAGTTACTCCAGTTGATGGTCGCTACACTGAGTGGTCACAGTGGAGTACGTGTACCCGTACGTGTGGGACGGGAGAACAATCACGTTTCCGTGAATGCACTAATCCAAAAGCAGCTTTTGGTGGACGAAACTGTTCAAGACTCGGGTCACCACTTGAATCAAGAGTATGTAACACTCTGGAGTGCCCAGGTACGTACAAGGGTTTAAAACGTTTTTGATACTAGATCGCCTTATCCTGAACATGATTGTCTACAGGAAAATTAGAAAGAAATGTAGACAGGCCCTTGAATGGAAGGAGATAGTTTAAGAATAATCCAAGTTTACACGGCTACGGCAATATGTGTGTATTTCATCTTGCATATTCAACGAACCGAGCTGCTTTGAAGATCATTTTATCTCACTTTCAGTAAGTATCCTGTCTGTATAGAGGAAACAAAAAAGCCCGGGCTTTCAGATCAAATTTAACTTGTCAAAACCGAGCTATTGCTTTTTTTGTCCTATGTAGTTGACGGCAGCTGGGGAAGTTGGACAAACTGGACTAAGTGTTCTGCCACATGTGGGGAGGGATGGCGTCGAAGAACACGAGAATGTGATAACCCCCCTACTTCTAATGGAGGAGTGCAGTGCCAGGGCAACAGCAGTCAGGTGGAGATTTGTGAAGAGGTTCCATGCCCAGGTATGTACTTAAAGCTCTAAGAAAAATGCGCTTATAATATGTCCATTCTAAATCCGAAACTCCAAAAATCATACCACACAGTTTGCTAATCAAATATACAATAAGACTTAATAGGTAAATAAGTCATGTGACCACAACCCACCCAAACGCCATGGTGAAAGAAGTACAAAGTGATTAATTATCACATGTAAATAATAAAATATATTTATTACCAGTCTAGAAGGTAAACTGGAGTCATCATTATTTGCTCCAACAAAATATTACTTGCTCTCGAAACGTACTCTACAAAACGTCACCTTCCTTAACAAAGTATTCACTTGGATCAAAACACGTCGAATTAGGAACCATACGATGACAAAGGATGATGTTTACTTGAAGTTATTGCAATTTATTCAGCAAATTGTAAATTAATCCACAAAATGTTAAGCTTTCCAAGATAATTAGTGTAATTTTACAAGAAAAGCATTCTGTTTTTTCGTCCTTGTAGTCAATTGTTCTTGGTCTGAGTGGAGTCAATGGTCTCCATGCAGTGTGACATGCGGAGAAGGTAAACAAAGTCGAGAGCGCACCCCAGACAGCCCAGCAGCGCAGTTTGGGGGTCACGAATGCAGCGGAATCGGGGATGAGATCAGGACTTGTCTAGGCCCCGTAGAATGTCGTAAGTAACGTGTCCTACCATAAATTTATTAAATCTCAGTGGAGGTTCTTTATATTTTGCAAAGTTTTAGTTTTAATACAGATCGATTCAATAAATAATCTATAACAGCCTTATCTATGACAAGAATAGACTGTGGACATTTTTGGGTTAAAGTATTGGTTAGAAAGAGAGGGAATCAGGGACGAGCTGGCAGGAGAAGACAGAGAGTGGAAAGAAGGGTTAAAAGCAACGGAGGAAAGGGTTGACAAGAGAAGCGACGAACAAAAAAGGGCGAGATAGGGAAAGAAAAAAGGCAACGAGAGGAACAATGAGATGAAAAGTAAGGAGAGGAAGAGGGATAACGACTAAACAAGAGGAAAAGGAAGGGATGGAGGGAGATATGAACGCAGTAAACAAGTAAAGGAAGTCTGTATGTCGAGCGTTTCGGATAAGCCAAAAAGTAACCATGGGTTGCGTAGGAAATTCTCTTAGGTACGTGTATGTACGGGGCTACACAGACTCACATACAGCCACATTGAGACAGACAACGTGAAACCTAAATCACAAATAATAGAAACACACAATCAAATGTCATCAAAGCAAACAGGGCATGGGGTGGCGCCTTGGACCCTAGTATAACTTAGAGCAAAAGAGTACTAATTGTAACGGGATGAAATTGTTGGATAGAGGGTTACTCTCAACAATTGGTGTACAGTTTTGTTGGCATGAAGCTAACGTAGGCCAAGGAATCACAGATTGAATGAATGTGACTGGTAATGACTCATTCTGTTGTTTTAATCTTTCAGCTGTGGATGGAAATTACACCGAATGGGGTCCATGGGAAGTCTGCTCAAGAACATGCGGGGGTGGCAGTCGAAATCGATACAGAAATTGTACCAATCCTGAACCAAGGAACAATGGGCGTGACTGTTTATTAATTGGACCTAGTTCCCAGTCTCAAGAATGCGCCACTCTCCCATGTGCAAGTATGTCCTGCTTTAAACTTTATGGTTAATACAGATGAGCGCTTTTAACGATAAGGTTTATCAATTGTAGGGCTCATTTACATGAAAAATAAGCAATATTTCATAACTATGATATATGATATATTAATGACGTGATTTTCGAGGCAACAAATAATTTTGAATGATTAAACGTTCTTTCATAGACGCAACAACTACTAAGTGTTCTCGTTTTGGTTATCTGAATATGCTTAAATGTATTCAGGTGCCCCTTTCCTGGGCAGCGTACATACGCAAAAACATGCACTATCGATAACGCGTATGGTTTTTTACGACAAACTCTCGAATGTGTAAGCATTCCATCCGTGATCTTCAATCTCAATATCTGTAATTATCATGTCCTGTACTGCAAGTTGCTTCTTTCTTTTTCGATCTGTCTGGCCGCCTCTTCGTTGGTGGTGCTTTCCGTTGTGTATTATAGTGGACGACAACTTGTTCTTTTAAATAATTCATGCAAGATTTCTGTTTAACAAGCATCCAACACATTAATATGGGACAAGGGTCAGTCAGGCGAAATTGTTGTCGAAGACTCATATGAATCTACATCAGTACCTCGTCTTAATTATTCCTGTAGGAGACGGTAATTATTCCGAATGGAGTGAATGGAGCTCATGTGACAGAACATGTGGGGTTAGTCAGCAATACCGAACAAGGACATGTGACAACCCTTCTCCAACGAACGGGGGAAGAAATTGCTCAATTCTTGGCCCTGCCACAGAAATAAAGGAGTGTAACATGACAAGGTGTCCAAGTAAGTACACAGGACATTATTTATATCTCTGTATTAAACTAAAGTTAATTACTACCTCTGCCAAGCACGTTGTTTTGGCTGATGTCTGCTTTTTTGTTTATCTCTTCATTTATCTCATCATGTGTCCCTTCCAGTTAAGCTAGATTGCGCACTAACATGAGAAATTAACCTCCACAAATTACGGTTTTTACGAGCGGTGTTTAAATCATTAGTTGTGTTTTAAGTTAATGCTTAGTTGTGACCAAGAAGTTACGTTATCAAGCCAACGAAAAGCTTAGTGGAATTAAAGACGTAATTAATTGGATGCCTAAATTGTCTTGCTTCGGTGCATTCGCGACAAAATTTGGCACTCCAACTTGCAGAGAACGTTGTAAAGCTAGAAACCATATTTAAAGTAATTGACAAAAAAGATTTAAGTTGTGTTCTCTAACTTTGGCACGTCATCATGTGAGAACCACTTTTAGCCGTTCCATCAAAAGATGCTACGACGTCTCCTTTACGTCTCATGGAAGGAAAAAACGAACGCTGAAATGCCAAACGTGTCTGGTGTGATAGCTACGGGAGTCATTAACATTCGATACAAATTTTACTCGTCTAGCCATTTGGTCAGGAAAAAGGAGAAATGGTTACCGCAACACGGCTTTTATTAGGAGCTCAAAACAAGCTTGTGATAGTGTGGACGCTCGCTTACGGGGTCCAAGGACATATTCAAAGAAAACGCGTGGGAAATGAATCCAAATGGACTGAAAAAAACCGACAGACGACACTGAAAGTCATTTTATTGAGTAAATCTTGTAAAATATAAAGTCTTTGAAATAAGGCACATGAGGTAAAGGAGAGCTGTCTCTGAAGAAAACACATTCCAGGAAAACAGTTATAAACTACATATTCTAAACGTACCACATTTTCAATAGTTTGTAAGAGGTTTTTATTACAATCTGCAAAGTATAGATTTTGCAGCACCGGTTACTCTACTAGCTATAATTTTTTAATTTCACTTATCCTGTTCTTACACTCTCCTTTTTTTGACTAGTTGATGGCAAATTTACACAGTGGAGTTCATTCAGTGAATGTTCGAGATCTTGCAGTGATGGTTTAATGCAAAGAACGAGAACGTGTACAGATCCACCGCCACAATTTGGTGGTAAATACTGCCAAGGAAACGACACTGAATTCAAACCATGCAATCAAGGACCTTGTTGTAAGTAACAGTCTTCTGCTATGGCTTCATCAGTCTCACATGCATCCAACAGAATAGAATTAAATATGAAGAATATCAGATTACAGAGTCAGCTGTCATCAAAGTTCAAAACTAGCTCAATGAAGTAGCCTTTCTTGTGCCTGATTCGTATGCAGCGGCCGAGGAATGTTCCGGGAAGTGACCTTATGACCACCCGTTAAACGTTGGAATTTCTCGCTACCTCCACCAGGGCCGTATTGTTTTCGTTACCGTTTGTTTCTCTGTCTGTCTGTCAGTCTCTCTGTCTGCTTTTTTTGTCAGTTAGCAACTTTACGCAAAACCGTCAGATTCTCAAAATATTGTTTGCAGAGGTATCTATTGGTCTATGAAAGAATCCATTAAATTCATGGAGTGGTTCAGATAGCCGTTAAGATCATTTTGAAATTTTGGCTTTGGCAGAGTTCCTGCTGTGTCTGGCTATCTTGTTTAACTCTTTGCTTAATTATTTTGCTACGACACGAATCCAATGAATACATGTTTACTCCGTTAAACTCTGAGGATTTACCAAACGTGTCTCTCTAGGTACGAGACGCTTGCTCCTACCAAAGATAATCTTTCCATCATATTACTTCATACAAAAGTAAGCTGTGAGTCCCGACCTCATAAAAACCGAGTGTCTACCGCTACTATGAAGACTGTAATACACCAAAAAGCTACTTAGGTTGTTGATAAACATTATTACTTTTAATTTCAGGCAACGTCCGTTATCGTGACTTGGGTTGCTTTGCCGACAACAGTCAAATTGCGGCCGCCAAAGCACTGCCTGAACTCCTGTTTGATGACAGAGAAGATATAGATTTGGAAAACTGGAACGATTACATAGAGGACGTCATATGTCGTTGTGCTAATGCAGCCATGGAGCGAAAATATTCTCATTTTGCACTTCAATCGTTAGCACAGTGTTATTCAGGACCAAAAGTGGAAGACACATATAATCAGGATGGGCGATCGGAGAACTGTGTCACAAAAGGCGGGACCCCAACGGAGGGGAAATTTGAAAAATGTGTGCAACCAAATTTGTTTTGTGCTGGCGGAGAGAAAACAAACTTCGTGTTTGGGTTGAGAAATGGTAAGTATTCATGCTTATTTCTGACAATTTTATGTTATATTAAGTAATGCGTAAATGAGCCGGCACATAATTCACTGCATAGTGCTATAGTTTACAAGCAAGTATTATGTAGAACAAATACAGTTCTGCAATGTAGTAATTATCGTCTGATTAATGCTGAATTCACAGATAAAAGTATACTAAAAGGTGCCTACAAATGATTTCCTGCAAAAGCCTTTTTTGGAACCGCACCACAGAGACAGCAACTTTGCGCGAATTAAGTAATAAGCTGCACGAACGATACTCCTATCTCCTGTTTATGGTAAGACTGTGCTGCATTTGGATACCTGTGCATGTAGTGGCATTGACTTGAGAATTACTTTGTAAAAAAATAATTACAAGTTTCATACATCTCACATTACTTGTTCATTAGTTTGTTTTTAAATACAGAACAACTTCCTACAACGGCTCTTTTCCTTTGCGCCTTTTGCAGTCACGCCCATTGACGGAAATTATAGCTCTTGGACAAATTGGACAGCTTGCAGTACCACCTGTGGCCAAGGGACACGTGCACGATACAGAAGTTGTACAAACCCACCACCCGCATTTGGGGGAAAAGACTGTAATGACATTGGAAAATCAGAAGAGATTGCAGATTGCAATGTTGCAGAATGCCCAGGTAAGAAACACGACAAATGTACAATGCTACAACGTGCGACGAATTATGTACAGAATATAATATTAATGTTTGTAATCTAACACCGAATCCTATCCTTACATCTGTACTCTTCTGATTCTACGGCATCCAAAGTATGGCATGATTGCTTTAATTAAGAAAATACCAGTAGATTATGCATCCTTTTTGGCTTCCCTGTATTATAAATATCAAAAAATATCACCTTGCGACACTGCGCTAAAAACATACTTAAAAACTTTTTTTGTCTGACACTGTCTGACACTCTTCAGAGTACGAATCATTAGAAAGGAAAGTATATGAACATGGCAACCTTTTTTATACAAAACTAGCCAATCATAAACAAGAAAGGAAAAAACAAAGAGAAAACGAAGAAACAAAACATCATTGGAAGAGTCCAAGTGAAAGAACGAACTTTTCCTGGCTACAGAAAGTATGCTTTTAGCACAATGTCCTTTAGCTGACTAATAATTCCTCCTCCTCCATAAATGATTATCAGTACTTTTCTTTCAACGTTTTTAATATTTAATGGCAAGTTTGATCAATGTAGCATATATCACGAAAACGTCTAATGCTTACGAGGAAAATGCCGCTTGATAAATTATGTATCCGTTAATAGCGAACCGGCATGTGTTGCAAACTGAAGTCCTTAGTAAACAGGAAAATATTGCCGAACTGATAAGACAGCGCGTAACAATTTTAAACTGCAAACTTATTTGACGAGAAAAATTATTGTTCCAAATTACCTCTGATTTGAATTAACATTCTTTCTGGATTTATTAACGTTAGTTGATGGTAGATTTGGCCAGTGGAGCAACTGGACAGAATGCAGCACCACATGTGGAGACGGCAAGATAGTGCGATTACGACTGTGTGACTCACCTGTTCCGAATTTTGGAGGAAAGAATTGCTCTGGTGAATCAAGACAATCTCAAGACTGCAATCTTGGTCCATGCCCAGGTGGGTTCATAAAGCCATCTTCATCATTTCGTGAATAGAATGTTGTTTAGGTGAAGGCAGGCAAACTTACAGTTGGCAGATCTACTCTATACTGGTACAGGTCAGTTGATAACATCCTGAAAAAGGACAGGCTAAATGTTAATGATGCAATGGACAGAAAGAGCTGAAAAATAGCCATTGAGAAACTTGGAGGACACGCCGCCACATGGTACCCCTTTCATCGAAGAGGGCCTCCGGATTGATGATGATGATGATGATGATGATACTTATACTACATACATCTGACACTGATGAAGGCTTAAGCCTAAACACAGAAAAAATTAATGAATTTCCCCTTACCCACTGCTGGGTTTCGTCTCCTAATACCAAGGACTTTGGACGTCCTTCACCGAATCTTTGTGCCATTATTGCACGGAGGTTTGAGTGTTGGCTTTTGAGTCTGAGGGTTACCAGTTCGAGCCTAGTCGGCTCCCACTTAGTGTATCTACTGTGATCCACTCTTGATAAATGATGAATATATGAAGAGCACTGTGTCTGTTGAGATATTATATAAATATAAAGGTATTATATATATAATACCTTTATATACAAAGGTATTATGTATATATACAAGGCACAAACCATACATTCTCGATAGTGCTTTTAATGGCATTGATGAAAAAGTATTTTAAGAGACGAAAGCAGTTTTGAAGTTGACTAATATTTCGTTAAACATTTTATACTATAACATAATTAAAAATATTCGTCTAACAAAAGTTACAGTCATGGATTTACTTTTCCATTTCTCATTTAGTCAATGGCAACTATACTGAATGGAGTGGATTCGGTCCTTGTTCAGTAACTTGTGGAAATGGAACCAGAATTCGACAGAGGACCTGTACCAAGCCACGCCCTGCGTACAATGGCCTTTCATGCGTCGATCAAGGCTTTGGTCAATCAACCGAAGAAATACCATGCAACGATGGAGAATGTTCGGGTATGTGTACAAAAAACTTGTATGCTATGAACACCATCATGGATAATAGGTTTGATACCAAAGAAAAATAATTAACTTCAAAACCTGTTTAGTTTCGATCCTTGAATCAATGTAGGGGTATTTTTTTTGCTACATCGTATGGATCTACCCTTCAAAGTACAACAGTCCGAGCTATTTCTGAAAAACGCACGTTGTCCTTACAAATAATGGCAATAGCCACGTTTTTAGATACTTACGCACCCAAAATTATATGTGTGAAGACTATCTGTGTCAAGTACCTCTGAAGAATGTTTACAGTCATAAAAATACTTTCAAATTACAAGCGGGGTCCTTCGATCAGATCACAATATCTCTTGCCATTATTCATTAATAATTAGTAATAATGTTTCTTTTTTAAATCCGTCGTTAAGAAAATGGTAACTGGTGTCAATGGACGATCTGGAGTCTTTGTTCAAAGACGTGTGGTCTTGGCATAAGAAATCGAACTCGCACATGTGCCTGCCCGTCACCAATCAACGGAGGAAATCAGTGCGTTGGATCGCCCGAGGAAAAGAAACCTTGTAATTTAACTGGGTGTCCAGGTAAGTGACAAAGTTTGTTTCTGTTATTACGTTATGTAGATACAAAAGTAGCTTAAAAGAACATAATGAATATTTATTTTCAAATACAAAATCATCATCAAAACGTCCTGTCTACCCTCTCTTACCTAAAGGGGTCGGGGTTAAAAAATAAAAGAAGAGAATCTTATATGTTCTTAGCTCACGTAAATGAATCAGTTGCTAATTGATTGATACATTGATTGAGTAATACGTCACATCTTCCCAACTTGCTTTGAATAAATAACATTTGTTATGGCAAAAGACTAGCAATAGTCCATGAAAAGAAACTTTCATCAAAATAACACATGGTTGTGGCAGGGGTCAAACTTTCTTATTTTCACGAGGCGTGCAACAATTATGCAACTTAATGCTGGCACGCCGGATCATATCGGAGTATTGTACAAATGTTGAGTACAAGTTGCTATTCTTTAGTAAGTTTATATCTTATACAGAGACGCACTCAGAAGACTTCTTAAAGAATCTCCAAAGGAACTTTCAAATTTCTAACCTATCTCCCTCCATTGATTGGTTTCAAAACGGTACACGAGACAAATGCAGAACCAATTTCAAGGATACCACGTCTCAAGCATGCTTGTATCCTAGTTAGCTGCCATAGGTCCGAAGCCTTAGGCTTTGATACAGACTTCATCTCTTGTGCATCCTCAGCAATGACATAGATCAGTGCTGGAAGCGTTGGAAGCAACCACATGCTCTGACAGAAACATCTCTAGAAATAGTGAAGGAAGTTGACACGGAACGACAACTTCAATATCTACAAAACTGCAAATTCTGACAGACTGTAGCACCCAGCCCAAATATTACCACTGACGGATTTTAGTATATGTATTTGACTATATTTTAGAATAAATTAAAGTACAATAAGGCTATCTATGCTTCTCTAGTTGATGGAAATTATACGTCTTGGTCTCCATGGAGTGCCTGTGATCGTACTTGCGGTAATGGAACACGAAGCAGAAGTCGCACATGCACCAACCCAGCACCAGCTTACGGAGGTAAGACGTGCCAGGCGCAAGGTCTTGGGGATGATGAGGAAACTCAAATCTGCATTTTAGGAGGATGTCCAGGTAACGTTTGTGTGGAAGTAAATAATTGTTTTTACTAACGTTTCATATGCAGCATTTTCCCGACACGTAGATACAGATAATCTTTAAAAGTTATAGCAAATGCTATAAATAAATACGTGTATGTAAGGGGATCTAAGTGTGGATTTGTAAGGAAAAATATGTTCTTACCAGAGCAAAGAGCACAAAAAACAAGCAGACTAAGGTTAACAACTGTAGATAAACAAAGTGCTAAACAAGAAGATATCGATAGCTTACCGTTTGTATTAAGTACGTGGTGGCCTAGACAGAAACACCTTAAGGTCTTTAAAGACTCCCGATCCACAGTACTTTCAATTTAGTGTGTTTGATTGATATTTGATTGATATTCGTTATGTTGACAACAGTCATTAAGCATTTCTCTTTCGTCATTTTTCAAGACGTCATTTATCCGTATACACGCTTTAGTAGGGTAATACACACGATGAGTGACACGTGTGTGACTTGCATCATACCTTACATCATAGCCACACCTCTTACGTACCTTCTAGCGCAGATTGTTTTGAAAGTACATGAAAGGTAATACCCGAGAAGCAGGAGATTTAATATTAACACGACAGGAGAAGTGACACCAAGAGGGCTCATTGGGTGCTAAGAGAATGCAAATTGGAAAAAATACTTCGTGAAAAGAACGCCGTGTCACTGTAAAATAAAGTAAGAGGAACGAGAAATTTATAGATGGTATTACAAGAGCAGCAGGTAGACATCTTGGAGCAGCATTTAGACATCTTGGAGCAGCAGGAGCGGCGGAACAGGGGGGGGCCGGGGGCTTCACCCCCTCACTTTTCGGCAGAGGTTTTGCTGATTGTATGTCAAGTGATATGTCCCTATTAGTTATCACCTGTGATTATACTCAATGTGCTTTAGGATAATAAGCTAGTCTTGTTTAGGTTTTGATTGCAACAAGTTGCTCCGAATTTCCCGTGTTTTGTAGTAGAAATTCACTCACTAAGTAAAAAGGTAGAACAGGCTAGTAATACAATTAACATAGGTTTTGATATTGACATCCTCTTTATGTTAATTATGAATTTTATTCCAACTTGCAGTTGATGGAAATTTCACGGAATGGTCGCTTTGGAGTTCTTGCTCTCGTACGTGTGGCGACGGCTTCCAAGTAAGAATCAGAAATTGCACGAATCCTACTCCAGAAAATGGTGGAGCAGACTGTGTTGGAAATAGTACTCAAACAAAACACTGCAAACTTCAAGAATGTTGTAAGTCCATTGTATCAATTACGTAATTATTTATCTACTTTTGCTTTTACACAAATACATGCAATACATGCTTCTTATTATGTCTATCTTTGCCTATCTATATGTCATTATATCTTTATATCTATTTGTCTATCTATCTATCTATCTATCTATCTATCTATCTATCTATCTATCTATCTATCTATCTATCTATCTA
>JANTCA010001440.1:0-12006 GCA_024741275.1 Chironex yamaguchii
ATAGGGGCAGATTTAGATATTTTAAAAAAGGGTGCTTTAAAAGAGGGGGGATGGAGACAGATTCCCTAAATGTTTGTATGTGATATGGAGGGTAAAAGCACCTGATAGTAATGGGGACCAGTCAATGGGGTGTGAAAATTCTGGAGCTGTTTACTTGTGAATTATTGCTTTTCTTGGAATCCCGGGGGTGAAATCCCGGACGCTATGAAGATCCTGTAGTATAAAACTAAATGGAGACCAAAAATGGCTTTCTTTAGTTTACTTGCACCTCCTTAAGATATTTTCGAACATGAAATTAAATGCTGTCTAGATGTAACTACGTACACGTCCTGTTTGCATGTTTTACTTGAAACTAAATACCCAGAATATGCGTTTAAGTCTCCTGATCGGTGGGACGACCCTGTATACTCCACATATATATAAGTACTATATTATTGTGGAATCAACGAAGGCGTTCCAATGATACATTACTTTAACCATAGCTCCTCTTCCTACCCTAATCTTCAAAATTTAGTTGTATTTCTAAGATCAAGGGCTTTTACTTGATATACAATGTTACCTCTTTTGGTCAAAGTTGGGAGGCCACCTTTGATCTATAAATGTTAACTTCAAATCGGCCATTATGGTTTTATCATTTCTGGCGTCGAGATACCAAATTTTGTTTTCTAAATGCCATTAGCTAAATACATAAATGAAAGCCTTTTGCTATTTATTTTTAACTGAAAAATCTCAGTTCTTATTACCTTTGTTATGGGCACTTTGAAGGGCAACTCAGAGTTTGCCACGAACTCTTGAGAGAACAAACTAATTTTATATAGCATCACAGAATAACATCAGAGTCTCGGAAATGGCCTAGCATACTGTCATATTAACAGAAATTTAAGTATGAGTATAAAAACCGGAGCGTCGAACGCCGGTCTCACGACTTCAAATCTGACTCCTTTGCTACTGAGCAATAAACAACTCCATAGGAAAGATCGAAAGACTATTAGTCATTCAACGTGATCGTCTAGCCCTGTTATTGGGTGTCTGTCTATTGGTACATATGCTGCACAATCGTTTACAGGATTATGCTTTATTCTGTCCTCGATTTGTTAGTGTCTGACCTGAAAATGAGGCTATACTAATTTACGTCACAACCTTGTCTTCAGGAAAGGGATTTGTGCATTCTAACCAAGTGTATTTTAATAATTACTGACTTGGATGTAATTAGTAAACGACACTGATTGAGAAGCTAAAATCACTAACTACAGGGAGATCTTACTAGTACTTTACCTGGCAAAGCTCATGTTTTTACAACCTGATCACTGACATATATCTAGAAATTTACTAAGGTCATTACTTTCAGGATAAGACTGAAACCTTTGCCAAACTTTTCATTAGCAACAAAACATACTTTACTTCTCTTTTGAAGAAGAGAATTATCCATCCGCAAATTAACCTAAAAGGCCTTTGTCATGCCACAGACTTAGGAATAGACAATTAAAATGTATGTTATATGGTAATTACGTGGCTGAAAGATATTCACAAGAGTGTGCATAGAAATGTAAATAAAAGTCTCAGTTATGTCTTTTAAAGTAAAGGAACCCTGAAATGTATTTAATTCGCTTCTCAGTTGTGAGTTTATACTAATAGTGTTAGGGTTTTTGTGACGAACGACAGCGCATTTAAGGTCGGTTGTGATGACGTGGCTGGACTGGCTGAAAGGTGACGCTACACGTGTGTTATGATTGTGATATACTAGCCATATGACATTGCATTTTTGTGAATAAAACTAAACTATTCTGCTTGAATAGGGGGGAAATATTCTTAATTCTTCTTTTTCCAGTGTCCTAGAGCATTAGTTTTCATCTGGAGATCTTTCTTTGAAGATTTCAAGATTTGATCCTCCTAATTCATTGTTTTTGACTTGCTTCTTTCTTCATGAAAGTTTGCTAATAGCTAAACAAATGCACCACACCTCGACTTCTTTCTTAGCCTCTGTTGTTATCTGGAAATTTCTTGTTGGGATTCTCTATTAGTGATGAGAATTTTCACCATTTTCAAGGCTTGGCTCAAACAATTTCAGGTGAAGCAGTCTAGTCTCGAAAATTTTCAAATGAACCAGGCTCAACTCGTTTTTAAAATTTTCGGGTGAACCAGGCTCAACTCGGCTCGAAATTTTTCAATAAACCAGGCTCAGCTCGGCTTTAAAATTTTCTGGTAAATGGGTTGAAAGTTAAGGAGGATTGGGTCAGATGACAGCCCTTTGTAACAGGGTATAAGTCTCAATGATATCGGCCGTTGTAGTTTGTGGACACCTGAATTGTTTATTGATCACAACATTATCGGCAAGAGCAAGTTCGTCGAGCCGAGCATTCTCATCACAACTACCTCCTTGTTAATCACTGACTTTTTTTACCGTTTTGCACCCTCTGTTACTTTCATTGCGTTTTTACGCTATGTATTGTTATAAGATATTTATATTTCCTGACTTAATGTTTACTACAATTACATGTTAAATATTTTACAAAATGTTAATAGGTATTTTGATAAGTTCAAGTCATGTTTATGTCTCTGAGAATTATTAGTCTGGTTGTCATATTCATTTGTAAACTGGTGTATTGACCCGACCAGGAGATCATGACATCCCAAATCGATCTTTGAGAAACAACGTCTCAGTGGCTCAGTGCACTCTGCTCGGAAGGTGGAATTTCTATGCTAATTGCACCCGTTAAACGTTAGCCACCCTCACTCCATACGTCCCCACTACCCCCCTCAACGCATGGATTCTATCGCAATATTAGGTGTGGTGTTTCTATGGTAACATTTAAAGGTACATTGTGGCCCAGACCTCCATTTATTCGGTGTTTTTCTTGGTTAATGTGCCCCGCCCTTCCCCTTCAATTTCTCAGTTTTTTCGTCAAAGAAAGCAATTTTACCACAACATATTATAAGCGAACGAAAATGGCAAACGTTGGGTGGTTGTGGTCTATCGTTTGGTTTATCCTTTTAATTTGCATCTGTTGGCCACTTGGATTTTTAGCAGCGGTGTTTTATGTCTTATTTCTACCATTTCAGGCCTGTTGCAGTGGCTGTAGCGATTTGATAAGTTTTCTACGGAAAGGTGTGGAGTTACCCTTGACAGCGGCTAGAAACATGGTTCAAGGAAACTCAGGCTGCTAAATGGATTGTTATTTAGAGAGCTTATTATTGCTGTATCGACAGATTCACCTACGGAGTTTCACTTTGTAATTTACTGTTGAGTTTTTACTTTTCGATTTCTAAACAGACGTGACCTTTGAAGCCAGGTCGTTGGAGTTACTAAAGCTCATGAAATATTCAAACGGGTTCAAATGTTACTTTGTCTTGAGAAGGATTTTAATGTGGTATAGATAACATTAATTCTTTAAGAGGCTCCACAACATTACTAGATCAATGAACATCAGTTTGCTGTCGTAAAGCGAATTAGGTATTGATCTTATCATGGACAAGAATGAAGATTGTCGAATTGCTGTTTCTGACAGTTTCGCAGGCGAAAGCGTCGTTTTCAGGAAATAACTGTAACGTGGGCAGGGGATTATTATCTCTGATATAACTGACGTGCTCCTATGAATGTTCTGATGTTTGTGTTATTAACCAAGATCTTTTGTTCGTGTTTGAATTGCTCATCGGTGATAAATTAACGGAAAACTGCCAGATTTCTCGTAAGAAGTGGCAGTCGGAGAGGTGTGCCATGTGTGGTTTCATTGGAAAGGGATTGCACGGTAGAAAAGGTTTCACGTTTGTATTGGTAAATCCAGGTTCCAATCTCCCGTGGTCACGATTATAACTTCATGTTTATTCCACGAGATGTACACTAATTGGAGCTAGTGCAAAGGGCTAAGGGTATCAGGGTATCACGTTCACGCACTCCATTCCATTGCCTTGCCAAGGCCCCGGGAGTCAAATAACCGATATTAAGTCGTCAAGCAAGATCAAAGTAACATCCTAATTCTTTCTGAGTACATAGACGAGGCCATCGTTAAACAGAGCCGGGAGGAGGCCCATACCGTTGGTAGTTTGCTCGTCTACCTCAAGAAAGGCGATCTTGTGTGCTGAAAATTCTTGACTTCATGGACTCAGTGGAAACCATGTAGACAGGAACTTTATCATGACATGAGTTGTATGCTTTTTATGAGCTCATATCGTGATATTACTCCTGTCTACACGATCTTGTGTTTTTGTGGTTGAATTCTTTGCTCCTATCGCCATCCTTAGGTGTTATACCTATTCTAAGTTGTGCATGTGATTGCTTTAGGCTCTATTGCCCAACCTTAAGGGTTTTGTTCATTTTTGTCTAACTTATGTCCCCAAACGCATGGCAACCCCTTGTACAATTACCACGCAACAGGGTTTATATGGATCAAAAAGTTATTTTCAGTCAACATCGTTTTAAATCACTTAGTAAGGCGATAAGTGCCACCTAAGAAACTCAAGTGTCAGTAGAAATGCAAAATTTAATTAAAGTAGCTGGCATCACGTTGCCTGTTTTCCAGCAAATTTTGCAACAATTTTTTAAGGCATTGCATTGGCATTGCTCATGGATTTGAGGAAAGGTTTTTAAGCTTAAATGCAGAAATACAGACACATTAAAGATTATGTTTGATGTTGCATCGAACTATTGTGCCAAACAAATGATCTAGAATGGGACATAAGATCGAGAACCTTGAATCTGGAGAGTCATGGTCCAAACCTATTTTAAGACAAGTATTATCATAAGGGGAATCACTGACTGTAATCTACCATAGTTGTATGAAAAAGGAATCATAACGTGTAGTCCCATCAAGAGGATAGATGAATTTGCAATGTTTGGGCTACCCGTACACTATCTTGTGCCTCATGCAGTCAATAATTTACAAATACACCTTGCCAAAATAGCAGCTGGGTGTGTCAATCAATTTATGGAACCATACTGAACCATGGCTTTTACAGAACACAGGTAAAGGAATTTCAACCAGTTTCCTATCACTAAACAGGTTTAGAAAACCAGTTTATACCGGCATTAGAGAACAATTATTTTATGGACCACCCAAAGTTCATGACAAAGTAATTGAATTTTCAGAACATATGGATAAAAAGTTAGTCAAACCCAGAGTAAAACGGACAGATTAGATCAGGGGTAGGATTTTTATGTGACTTGGCATTTGTGTGTAGCAATTATAAAAATAATCTCAGGGATATGCGATTTCATTATTTTAGTGGTTATATTGCTAGGAAAGCAGGCTGGGGATTCTTTGATTGACAAGTAAATTGGTTGGCTAGTTAATAGATGTATGTGCATTTTAGTTCAAGTTTGCACAAGGAAAAACTTTTATGAAATTTACTGTTACCTCATAATTATTTTCAAGTGTTCATCATCACAATTATTATAATTTTGACATCAGTTTTCACCTCATAATTATTTTCAAGTGTTCGTCATAGCCCTTATGATAATTTTTAAATCAGTTTTCCATGATTCTACTGAGGCCTGGCCATAAGAATTTGAGTAGGCAGGCGATAGTTTGCCCTCCTCAGTGGTGTCTGGCAGGCGACGTTTTACAATACATAAAACTGGTTCGGAAGTGCTTTGAAGCATATGTAAAAGGGACCACATATGTTTGGACTATTAAAGTTAGTTATAAACACACGAAAATAAGATTTTCAACAACTGTTACGTTATATTACTTTATCTTCTTTTCTCCATCACAGGAAAATGTCGCTGTAATCTGATTCTTATAAACTTTTTAAAAACACCTTTTTCACAGCGTCTTTGCTCAGCCCTAAATCTGCATCTTCCTCAGAACTTGCAATCTACACCTTTCTTCTTTTCTGCAAAAACATTTCCATGACTTGGCTCTTTTTATTTCACATTATTTGCCGTGTTTCACAACTAGGTTGTTGTAATGATTGAGTTCCTTCAATTCAACATCAAAATTCAGTTTGATTGCTGTGACAGACTTCAAAAATCACTGAGAAGATAAGGACCATTGACTGAAGAAGAACTCTCTTTCAAACAACTTGTGGACAGAAGATCAAGTGTGAAAAATATTAGGAAGTGTTAAATTGGCCAAGGTTTTAAGAAGACTGCTTTGGTTTCTTTAGTAAATAATCAAAAAGGGAGACAATACATGATCCACCTTGGGTGATCGAGGAGGCCATGGAGGCACATGCAGACAATTGCCCACCTTAAACGGCCAGGCCTGTAGACTGTGATTTAATTGATGGATTTTCTCCTCAAATGCTTCTCAAGTACAGGTTCGTCATGCAGTCTTTTAAGATCACTAGCAACTACCTTACGCCAGGTCTTATTGATCTGCCCTTTCCATGTTTGTAAACCACAGGTAGATGTAAACAGCTCTTCACCTAAGAGAAGTAAACCCTTTGCTCAGTGAGCAAACAGTCACCAAAGAGGTAAGTTCTCCTGGTTGTTATAATGGATAAGGAAGTAAATAGTTGCCCACTACCTCTCGGTCATTTGTTAGGACTATTGTTATATCATCCACTAGCAAAGCTACTGTTATTTCTAGTTTCAAAAATGAAAGCAAGTTAGTGACTTGTGGAAGGTGGACTGATTTAAATAGATCAAATTTACGAAAACATTCTTGATTAATACATGTCACTTTTTTCTGATTTCATAATATACTTGCTATTCACCCGTCCACTAGTGAGTGCATATTTTATTGGGTGTCTGTCAGTTGGCATTTACATCCTTAAGAGCATGAATAATGCGTGTAAAAGGCATCTATCTATTGCCATTTGTACAGACACCTTAAAACCAGTGGGTCATTGTCATTGAAGGTTTAATAGCCTTACAATATTTTCTAATAGTACCTGGTTACAAATTTTATGAAGTTCACAAGCGATTCTTTGGAAAGCAACCTTTGACTACTGTTTTACAAATTTGAAAAATTGTTAAAAGTAGTAAGCTATAGCACTGAAGAATAACCATATATTCTATAAACAGCTGCAATGTGAATGGTGTAGGTACCAGGAACACTGAGAAAATGTAATCGAAAATAATGTAATTGCAAAAGTTCCGAACTGTGTTTGTGGATATCTCAAAGAAGAGATGGCTGTGAAAAACCAATAACTTATTTAGAATGTGACCCATCTTCAGGTGGGTTTTGGTCAAAAATTACAAAATTTTCAGGAGATTTGAAAATGATTTCAGAAAAAAATGAAATTGGAAATTTTTGAAAAAGTAAAGGAAGGTGCAGAGCGGCAGCAAGTGCCAATCATACATGCCATAAAACAAATTGGGCCCAAGAAGATTAAGTGTTAAACACAGACACACAAAATGATTTTTTCCAGAAGTGGCATTCAACTAACTTTGTGCCCTGATGGTCACTTCTTTAAAAATTGAATTGGTTAGTATCGGATTATTAGACACAAGACCTGGTTACAATCTTCCATTGTTTCAAACTTAAATCCTGCTTATTTCATAAGACCAGACTGTCTACCTCTATTTTATTTATTGTATTCATATATATGTATGTTATTGTCCTTACATTTGAGCTTGATTTTGTTCTATGTATGGTATTATTCAAAGGTCTACAATATTAAAATATTGCGTACCATGGTTGATGTCACTATCTCTCTGCTCGAATCCGAATCTTACTTTTTGTACACAACCATAACATTTATTTCTGTTGATTGCTTCAAGGTTGTTCAAGTCTTAATAATGACTTGGCTAATATGATGGGGAAAATCTTAAAGGTGTAGATGACTAATAAATTAGCTTTCACATATGCAATATCTCTCAATTACTTATACGTAGGCACCATTTGGCATCAAAAAAGGAGAAATAAAGAGCACATTGTAGGAACCTGTTTGTCACTGGCATATAATAAATCTTCAAATTAAGATAACTTATTTGTTTAAATGAATGGTTTAAATTAATTGTTTCTGTATGTTTGATCTCCACATTAGAATTTTCAAAGTAATCGTTAGGATATCTTGATTATAACAAGAAAGGAAAGTATCCCTTTTAGTTGAAGAAGCCTTTGGTCAGTCCAATTATGCATTTGAATAGTCATGCAACATGTCTCTAAACTTGTAATATCACTTTATATTGTATCAATGTCATGGCATGATGTATGCATGTCACTAATACAGACCTTGATAAATTTTAAAAAGATACAGCCAATATTTCATCCTGGCAAATGGAAACCAAAAAGTTATGTTATTTAACCACTTACCACTCACAGATTACTGTGGTAGAACAAACCAAACAACCAATCGCAAGTCAGTCATTACTATGCTGTGGAAATGACTGATTGGCACTATTGCCTTTAACACTGATTGGCTAAATACTTTGTACTTTGACTAAATGGGTCACCTGATTAAATCATCAGCTTTATCTCTTAATACAAGGATTTAAATAAGTTCCAGCATGGCTGACCTACCATAGACTCTCGGACCAATTTAGAACAATGGTTATGATTTAAATCATTCAACAAAGTATGTGATAGATGCTGTATATACTTAAGCATTGTAACATTAATCATACAATTTTTTACAAGTCACTTGGGGTGAGCTTTGGCAAGAACTGAAACTTGCTTAGTTTTCAAGCTGAAATTCGTACTTAGTTGCTTAACTGTTGGCTTATAATTTTGACTCCTTGATTGGAATTGAGAAATAATTAGATGCTGCATGGGTAAGGATCACAAATAAAAAATGCCAGACAAAAACATCTATCATAAAGGAATGATCCATCAGTGGGTGAATCCTCTTCTTCAAAAGTGTTTTCAAGTTACAAATTTATAATGAACTTAATAATTGTGATAATTCCATATAAATGTTCATAGTGTGGTCTTCTGTTAAGAACAGAAATTAAGTTATGATTATGACCACTGGGGCATCAAACCTGGGTCTCACGACTGCAAATCTGATGCCTTTCTTACTGAGCTAAACAGCTTTATAGGCAAGCTCTAAAGACTATTAGTCATTCAAGCTGATCGTCTACCCCTGCTATTGGGCATCTGTCTATTGGTGTATACACTTTACAAGCAGCATGTCTTTCATGCCTAATGGCATCCATACTTGCATTAATTTCTGTAATCTGTTCTGTTCTTAACACAAGACCACCTTGTCGATAGGTGTGACCCTGATGAACAGAAGCATAAGTTCATTTCTGTTCTTAATAATTCTGAATCATTTTTATAATTTGAATTTGCATGCATTAGCCTAGTAAACAACCATTTCAACAAGGCAGTGTTGTTTAATTTAGTCTATACCGTAGCACCTTTAATTTTTAAGTATTGCAACAGGGTTTTGAACGAGAAACCTTCAATGACTATCAAAGATGTAGACACTGGAAGCATTGTAAAAAAGAAAATCATGAGTAACAACCCTTGTTGTACCTGGAATTATGGGATTATTTACATGCTACACAGTCTACTCTTGCTTTGATTCTGCATCATAACAGGGTCACCAGAATATGACCTAATTATAAGATTTCTTGCATACAAGGATTTTTTTCTTGTGTGTGTTCACAACACACAGTCTATCTTTCTACTGAAATTTGGGTACTGAGAACCCTAATCAACAAATGGTAGCCAACAGGTGAAGGGTTATGTTGTAATAACCATTTCAATAGCTTCAGTGAAAGACTGAACAAAGCATTCAGTCCAATGTATACATGGATCCAATGCAGTCAATACAGATCACAAAGCCAATGAATGTCACTTTAAGAACTCTGAATGCAACTACTGTGGAGGCAAGGGTCATTTACAAAGATTGTCGAAAAAAGCAAGCTTCAGTAGTCAACTGCAACTTCAGTCAAAGACACAACATTTTATGATCAAGCCAAAGTAACAGTGGGTTACAGTCTGGGCCCCAGGAAATGTTTCATATCATGTCCTTCTATGGAAAGTCCCCGATACACCCTTGAAAATACAACTTTTAGACGGAATTGGGAAGTCCCCACCTAAACCTCATTAATTCAATCAAGCTTCCAACAGAAAATAGTAAACTACTGGTTTTCAGCATAACGGATCAAGTTTAACTTCATGCCTTAGTTCATGCGGGCCCCTCCAGGCTAGCACCATTTTCATTTGATTGTGGTGCCACACCCAGTTACATGTTCCCGCCTTAAAAGTCCTGGTGTCAAACAAGTGCGGCAGAAGAAAATATTCTCAATGCACTAACTTTTCTCCTAACTTCCTAAGACAGGGTTTTACCACCGAGTGGTTATGTGGATTGTGGTTCAACCAACGAACTCAGTATATACAAACATGTTTACATCAAATAATTCCATGCAATCGTGAAAAATTGTCTTTTCTTAATACATTCTTACTTACAGTCAAGGGTGGTAGCATAACGTCCACATAATTTGATCACAACATTGCATCTACGAGAAGCTAGGGTTAATTATCTTATGAAGTTAATTTCCTTTGGTCTTCGGTAATATCCAAGAGATACTTTTTACAATTTGCCATATCAAAGGATCCATCAGACTTCAACATTGAGGCATTCTGTAAATGTTCTGCACCAAATCCAGTCTCTACTAGGAAATCTAGGTATCTTTTTGTCGATTCGTCGTCGCTGTTCACAACTCGAAGTGGCACGACTTTCACTACTCTTTTTATCTTAAGCAGCTGTCCATTGACAGCAGGACTATTTTTAACAACTATTGTCTTGTTTGCTTTTGTAAGACCAAGGGCTTTTAAAGTCCTTTTTTCCCACCATGGTCTTCTTATTCCGCTTCTAATTCTCGTAACAACCAACAGCTTTGGTAAAGCTTCCCCTGCAGACGCCATTTTGATGTTTCAAAAGCTCGCAAAACTCGTTTTGACACGCCGGAAACGAGGCTAATTTTCCGTCCGAGCAAAGCACTGATGAAGGCTAATGCCAAAATGCTGAAAAAAATTCATGAATTTTCCCTGACCCAATGCTATATATATGTATATTTAACAACGAATTAGGTTGGGAAAGTCTTTATCATGGGAGATGTTATCGTCGCTTGCGCCACTTTTTTGTCCTGCAGAAACAGCGCTTACTTCAATATCTGGTCACTGAGATTCCAAATGAACGCCAGCTAATATATAATCTTACAAATCCATGCATTTATGACCAAAATATTGGACGGACCAATCGCTTTGTTGATGCATATTTCCAAAACACATTTATAGAATGAAATGTAACGAGCTTGATAATGAGGTTAAACACTCCGTATCCATTGCTCAGTTTAAGAACAAACTTCTTTCCACTAGAAGGGAAATTCTATGTGTAACATTCACGACATTATTATTATTACTATAATTTTTTTTTAAACGTCATTGCCATATATTTGAATTCCTTTCAGAATACAAAAATACCTTTTTATGTAATTACACTTATAATTCCACACTGTTTTCTCCTGGCAAATGTAGGGACAGCGGGATTAATAATGGACGTATAAACGTACAACATTAACTGCATTAGTGATAAAAATGGTGAAGGTTACAATAACAAAGAATACAAAAATCATCAATAAAGTTCAATAATATTGGATCGGTCCAGTCCTTATTTCTTCGATTAAATATGTAGTATGACGATCTGACAGCTACCTCTGAAACTGAACACTTATTAAGCAGACGATGATGATCTAAGTTAAGACTTTTGATATATTTGATAAATTCTCCACCTTCTGTTGATACAAAGCTGGTCGCGGAACCTCGATCATGTGCTAAAAGTGCTAAAAGAGACAATTAGTCGTATAAACTTCCTTTACGGTTATTTTTCATAATATCCATTGTAAAAGCTCGTGACTTTCTTCCAGTGTAAATGAATTAACTTTTGTTTCTTTTTTATATATAAATATCCCCTCTTTTTACCCTCGGATGTGGTCCTTTTTTGATATGAAGAAGTAATAGATACGACTTACAGTTTTCTTTACTAAATTGATTGCAACCTAATACGCCGAATAGCGCGACAAAGCCAAGTGTAAATATTTCAAATAATAGT
This sequence comes from Chironex yamaguchii, assembly GCA_024741275.1. NCBI lineage: Eukaryota > Metazoa > Cnidaria > Cubozoa > Chirodropida > Chirodropidae > Chironex > Chironex yamaguchii. The sequence continues at coordinate 11,947 of JANTCA010001440.1, forward strand.
AATTTGAATGACACTTCCTGATCGATTAAATCTCTTTTTAATTCTCGATATTTACTCTGC
>JANTCA010001441.1:0-12003 GCA_024741275.1 Chironex yamaguchii
TGCTCATACCATTTCTCACCACATTCCAATCCTCTTCTCTTGCAAATATCCCAATGGATCTTCCTTGCAACGTTATCGTGACACCTTTCGTACTCTTTCTGAGCTTACTTCCCGCATGCACTTACAATGTGTTGGATACTTTGTGTTGGATTATTATTATTATTATCATCATCATCATCATTATTATTATTATTATTATAACTTTTCCCTCTTTGTTTACATCACTAGTGCTGTTTATGCTGCATGCTTAAACTTCCATTATAAATCCTGCTGTCTATATAATTGCCTGGAGAAAACAGTGTGAAGTTATAAATGTAACTGCATGGAAAAGGTATTTTGTATTCTCAAATATATGGTAAAAATGTCGCTAAAAATTATAATCATTACCATTATGTCCGTAAACAAAAAAAGGGAGGTAGTCTGGGACCCATCACCAAAAGGATGAAAAATGGATCATGTATATTGGAAAAAACCTGTCCCGTATCATTTCCTTTTCACCTATAGGAGCTGGACTTGTTCAACTTTTGCAGGGGAAAATGACAAGTTTTTCTCTTTTTTTGACATAGCATAAAACCTTTTGTCTCAGATGTCCCAGGATATGTCACGGTGACTGTTTTGGAAGTAGAACAGGTCAGGATGACTTCTCAGGCTAATCACAGAGCTAAACAGAAAGAACAAGAAGGGAAACGCACACTCTTTAAAGGACGGTGTAAACAACTTCTTTCATCCTTTAGGTTATATCAAATGGACAGTATATTTCAGCCTATATATTTCTAGTCATTTAAAATACAGATAAGTAATTTCATATGAATATGAGTAGAAATAAGTGGATAACAGTCACCTAAATTCAGCAAAGTATACATTGGATTTTAGTCATCTGCTTTTCAATGCTAGCATTCCACAATAGCACATCAAAGAACAAAACAATGCAAGTTGTGACATGCAAATAAAGTTATATCACTATAAGCCACACCTTCTATGAATGGGTTTTAATAGCAGGACTAAGGGTATTCATGTGGTTATGTCACTGATCAAGTATACCTTTCCTTGCTTACTTTTCCCCTTGATCTCTGACACACATAACTTGGTTTTAATTGATAATGAGAACTGAACAAAATACAAATTGAGATTTTGACTGGGATAGCAAGAAAATTATAGCCAAGGAGACCAACACAGCAACAAGAAAAATCAAAGAAACCATCCCTACAACACAGCAATCACATCAACAACATATCTTAAAGTCTTCCAGAAATACGATTGCCAGCACTAGCAAAGGAAACACAACAAACACAACACAAATAAGGTGCCAATCCTCAGGACATCTTGATCCCTGTCACCATAGACGTCCACAGTGAGGAAGAATAAAATAGCTGTACCAGGTCATTTCTAGTAGCCTGATGATGGGAGAAGTGTCTCTCGAAACCTGGCTCATAAAAAGCAAATGGCTCATGTCATGATAAAGCTACTGTCTACAAATTGAGAACTCAATAAAAACACAAGTCAGCTTTCAACAAAATGAGAAGAGTATTATATAAACCATTAACTTTATGATGTGATAATAGATCACTTTTCTGGATGGATGATCAGGATCTAAAATGGGAGACAGCACAACCAGAATACTGTTCTCTCTTCATATTAGAGAATAATATATATTTGTCATACATACATCATCAGCACATAACCTGACTACAAAGCCAAAACTAAATACAGTATTTACCTTGGTTTGCTTCCATGTTGCTGAATGAACTGATCTAATGTCTGATCCAACTCATCTTGTGTTACTAAGTAACCACGATCATGACACATCTACAAAACAACAAGATTTGAACAATTAAAGAATTCAATAAAAACATTTGATATGTGAATTCTATGTGTTTAGCTTCATCCAATCAGTACAATTCTGACATCTTCCTTACACACAACACAGAAAGTTATCTGAAGACATTTTTCTTATCAGAAATGCAAGTCAATTCAATTTTCTTCAAAGAATGAAATTTCTTGGTTGTGGCCCATATTACTGTACCACTTCAAACTTACATTTAATAAGACAAAAGAAAGTCAACCAAAGTCAGTTTCCCATTTTATTAAACTATGAGTTAATGGAAGACGACTGTGCATTGCCCCCCTGGCGCGGCATTTCCAACTATCATTTGCCAGATGACTTACTTCATCGTGATTACTGAGAACACAAAGCTAGGTTTAAATGCCAAAAATTTACTTAAGTTGGACTTGCATCCATGTGACCAGGATTGATAGTCAGTCTTCATTTTAATTGTACTTTGTAGGACTGTAACAACAGATCTACTGACTAACTTAAGGCTTAAGCTCTGTTTCAAAATTCAGACTATTTGTACAACAGATTTATACCAGTTTAGATTAAGAAGTCAATACACTGATTATTGATCTGTGTCACCTCTCTAGCTATCAAAGCTAGATCAATCATCGACGCAAGGCGTCAACGATTGGCGATTGCTCAGAATTGAAATCGTTTCTCCGTCACATGGTCGGAAAAGTCATATTTACTTGCATAATTGTTTTCCTTATCCTCCATAATTTGTAAGTTTCGGCTTCATCATCCATCTTGTGATAACGTACCGAAAAATAATAATTTAGTAATCAATGTAGGACTTGAGTTTTATGGTGTACACAACAAATACAATCACTGATAATACATGACGACCTTACACTGGTTAAACACTAGAACGAGGCTGATTAATGGCAGATATAATCTGCTGTTTTGTGTCAACAGTTTATGTTGTCTTTTTTTATTTTGATATGAGTATATGTGTTTGTGTGTGTGATTTGCGTGCGTGATTGCTCGTGTGTTTGTGTGTGTTTGTGTGTGTTTGTGTGTGTTTGTGTGTGTTTGTGTGTGTTTGTGTGTGTTTGTGTGTGTGTTTGTGTGTGTTTTGTGTGTTTGTGTGTGTTTGTGTTTTGTGTGTTTGTGTTTGTGTGTGTTTGTGTGTGTGTTTGTGAGTGTGTTTGTGAGTGTGTTTGTGTAACGTCCAGTGTCTACCATCATTGGATCTTTCTGTCCTGATTCTTGTAGTTGCTAGATCCAATAGTACGAATAAAACGCAACCTTGACCAGCCCCGCCAAAACGTTTCAGCCACTTTTCATCGTCTGCACTCGATACACATACCACGATATACTGACGTCGTATGCGAAAAGGAGAAAGAAACGTAAGGAAGCGGAATCACTGATTTTATAGCGTGCTCATTTACAACCTTCGAAGGCTTAGGGAATGCACTAGGAAATGAATTGGCTCCTATTTCCATCTCTCGCCAGTAGCATTTGCCTTGTCTTGCCACAGAATCCAAATTAGCAACCACTGACTTTGAAGCCAAAGTGGGCTCTTCTTACATAGTTTTATAGTCAATTGGAGGGTGAATGAAACGTGTATTTTGGATTGCAGTTCTTTCAAGTTATGAAGTTCATTTTGAGGTAGCAGCTTCCATCTTTATCCCTTGGCTCTTTTAAGACTGCTTTAAGGATTTCGGTTGACACCCAGACGACTCTTTTATACTCGTCAAAAGCAATAGAAACAAAAGTTGATGATGAACTGAAGATTTGGTGTGACAATTGAAGTCAAGTTGGCGGGATTTTAAGCTATAGACAAGATTTATCTCCTACCACCTGAAACCAGAGAGGAGCCTCTTTGATTTGCTGGAAGATTCTAGAAAGTGCGGCTGCCGAACTAGAACATAAAGGAATAGAATATGAAAGATAATACCACGCGAGACATTCATATTACTTGTAAACTTTTTGTTGTGCGGACAATCTACCGTGTATTTCGGCAGCTGACTTAATAAATAATAATTCAGAAGCTCGTTGCCAATTTACGAGATGACAATCTTAAATCTCCCTTTTAAAAGGTAGTCAATGTAAGGATGACTTTATAAACTGATACTATGTCTGGCAATAGAAAACCAGTGTAAGAAAGTGAAGAAGTGAACAATGTTTGACTCTTTACATAGATTATTCGATAATCGGACTAGCAAATTATCTGCACTGTGACAAAAGGTGTTAAGGTTCAAGTCCTCTTTAAGTTAGTGTACTTTGCCACCTTCCTTATTCCGAGTTTAAAGACAACTGAAGTATCTAAGCTCAACGTATGAAAACCCTAGTTAAATTATGGTTACGTCAAAGAACTATTAATTGGAGTTACGATTGTGAATACCGCACATTCAAACCTGATTCTCATGACACCATTACTACTGCACTAAATAGCTCAAGCAGTAATGGTCGAAAGATCCTTAGTCACTTAACCCCGATTGCCCACTCAGAGAAATATTATCCTCGTGCTCTTGAAAACACCATCAACCTTCCTTTCCAACCCATGTCATGCATACCATTCCTCTTTCCCACCTTTCCACTACGTTTGAGATTAAGCCTGCAATTATAATGTTCTTTAACAATGTTAGAAAACTAATTTTTAAAATTCATAACACCTTTTTCTGCCAAATACAAGCAGGAATTGACATTCCGCCTGTAATACAAAATTAACATGGCCTGGAAAGTTCGTAGCAATCATTCCATTCCAAGGGCGGATTAAAGTCATTTCCATATTTTGCGGACTAAACCTCGTTTCTGAAATATGTGTTCTTTTCATGTTGTTTCGATGTACATTGTTTGAATACTTACCTCGTTTTCAGCAACTAATCAGCGAAACCAGTGGCAATTGCAGTGTAATCTATTTACCATGCGCGGGAAGTTTAATTTGTGTCAGTGATGGTCGTTCAACATGGAGCGCCAGTCGGAGAGATATAGGAGCAATGAGCTGGATCTCATTCCATTTTTGCAATGTAAACGATGTCTCAAAAGCCTAAAAGAGATCGAAGAAAAGGACGGGGGTAACGTTGCATTTTTATATTCTCACTAGTTTGTATGACGTTCCACACCTGAGTTCTTCAAATCATTGAATTTTTTGTACTTTGAAGTCAGACATAGTCATAGTGGCTTGTCCATTACATTGCAACAAAACATTAGCTGTATATCTGTGCATGCTTTTCATACTTGAAATTGAGAAGGGTCGATTGGTGATTTGAGAATTATAGTGAAAATGATAAATGTTTTACAAAGCTAATTTCATTTGTGAAAGGCAGACGATCTGCAAATGAACCAGGATAGAAGCCATATATGTTACACTGGAAGTCATATCAAGTTGTCCTGACAATGGCTTTATGGTGTGAGAGTTGGCTTATTTTCAGGCACTTGTGTAATACCATATTAAAAGTTTTGCCTTGTCATAACACTGTCAGATACCTGCGGTGCAAGTTGGGAAAATAAGCTAAAATTTAAAACTGAGATTGTCAAGATATGCAGTTTCCCTTTTTATGGATTAAGACGTCAAATTTCTTTTGTAGAAACACCGAACTCTTCTAATTGTGTTATCAAACTCAAGCTTAACTTAGCAATTTTGTTATAAATTTAAAGAGATCGTAAAAAGCATACGACTCATGTCATGATAAAGCTCCTGTCATGGCTTCCATTGAGTCCATAAAGTCAAAAATTTTCAAAATATAAAGAGTTTTGAAGTGTCAGTGTAGAGTCATTTGCAAACTACATTCTAAGTTGAAGTTGAGATGCACTTGCAGCATTACCAGTATCCAGTACAAAGCAAGAAAGAATTTTACGAGTCCAATATTGTCTGTGCCTGTTCACTGCAGACAAGAGGTAGACTGTGATCAATGAAAGATTTAGGGGGGGCAACATGGGGCAGATACCCCTCTCACCGAGTTGAAACAAGACCTTCTATCATTAGTAAGGGTCGAACCCTCGTTACCAATTTCTGAAACATCATCAGCGCCCCAATTAGGATGATCTTCTATAAATTATCAATATACACTAAAAATTATGCGCGCAGCAAAACTGGAAGAAACATGGTCCTTCATACTAACCATGCCAGGTAGAGTTAAGCAGTGCCAGGTAGATTTAAACTTCAAATCAATAATTTCAATTTCAACAATGTAGATATCTTTTGTCTTGCACATTCAGAACAATTACTTAAATGTATGATGCTTGCAGATACTATTAAACATATAGGTACACAACATCTATATTTCATAAAAAGTGTGTTTTTTCACCCTAGTAACACTGCCAGGGATCCTCCACATTTTGTCCCATGACTAAGGCTTTTTAGTTCTAAAATTCGCGGATGGGTCGTTATCTGTTTGAATATATTTTTATTGAATCTTTAAACGACCTGGAAAATGTAGCTGTCACTGCAGTTTGTAAGATTTTGTAAGGAATATTATGATTTGGGGGATGAATGATAGGTAGTGATTTGCACTCTTGCCCACTCTAGGATGGGATCTCACCCGTTATAGAGAAGGTTTGGTGCTATCTGTTAGGAATATAACAATACTACTGCCTTGCTTTGTTATCACAGGTAACAATTATCATAAACATAGTCTATATATTGTGTCAATTTGCATTCCATAGCACAAAAAGCATGGTTTAATGTGGAAGGGAAAAACAGAAACTCAAAGCGACGGGGATCAACAGACAAAATATTTCTTTGCTACAGAGTTGAGGATGATTTCAATCACAACAAGAATACATATCCACATTTATTTGTCACTATTAACAACCAAACAATTCGAGAGCCACTAGAGTGCAATAAACCAATGGATATAACAACAGTTGCCTATAAAGTTTATGATAACGAGCTAAGAGTGTCATGGAATACTCGTGCAAGGAGACTGTTTTCAATCAATATATACACAGGACATTTAGCTACAGTGGAAAGCTTGCTGAAATCGGTCGTATCAAGGAACAAAAAGTGTGTGTTACGCTCAAGATGCCAACCAAAGAGAAAAACAGGCACTCGTTTGTCTACTGACGTTGTCAGCTTCAAGCAGGTTATTTCTCTATGTTGTCCAATTAGCACGAGTCGAATAAAAATTCCATGCAAATCAGTGGACTGTGATCATATACAGTGTTTTGATGCTTCATCGTATTTAACACTAAACGAGAAAAACCCGAGCTGGACATGCCCGGTGTGTAAAAAGCAGGCTTTGTTTAGAACACTCTATGTTGATATGTATTTGAAAGAAATACTTGAAAAAACGGATGTCGACTGCGTGAGTGTCACAATAAGTAGAGATGGCACTTGGACTCAGACTGAAAAGACTGACAGCGGCGGGAAGAAATCGCGTGACATTGTAATCATCGATCTTACAGGAGATGATGATGATAATGAGAAAGAGAAAGAAGGAGCAGAAGATGCTCATATTCGTAACAGTAAGGCAAATAGCACCTCCCCACCTTCCAAGAAAGTCAGATCTAATGAGTCATTGCGGTGCAGTAAATCGTTTCCTTCTTCAAGGACAACTGTAGCTTCCAGGCATAATTATCAACTCAGAGGTAACAGACCCAATTCACGGCGTTATCCTTCGAGGGCAGATCCAGTGTATCACTGGAATTACAACCCTCGGTTACAGCAAGGTTTTACCGATGGGCACTATCACCCTAATTACCCAACATCCTGGCAATCTTCCACAAATCAAAGTCAGGCCTGGCGTAACGGCTATCCCTTTCAACCATTGTTTGACAATATTAATCAAGCAATTTTTCACTTTGGATATTCAGGTTTGAATCAGTTCTTCAGATCCTAGTTTTGTTTTGGCCACAGAGGCTTTGAATGCAGGAATTTCTCATGTTATAAATCGAAAGCTCATTCCAGGCCTCCCCCTTGGAAATATGTTCCCGTCATGGGTCATCCATAAAGTACGTAAGCAGTGCATCACCCAATTTTTGACCCCCCCATGCTAACCCGTACGCTTTTGCTCTACCCCCGTCTTTGCGTACGCTTGCAGTTAGCCATTGAAATGTGCCATCCTTCCCCCTTAATTTGTTTGCTTCGTCGGCAGTAAACAATTTATCTTTCTCTCTATGGTTCAATTATTAAAGATTTCTCGTTAAGTTAGATTAATGTAAACGATTAATGTAGAAATTTAGGATTACCTAGACAATGGAATTAAAAACAGTCGAAGTGCGTACACACGCGTTTATCAAATTCCCTTCCCCCTGTACACACCTGTACCCTTTGGTCTGACCACCCTCACTGCGTACGTACTTTGTGGATGGCTCCTCATAAGACAGCAGGTTATTGGAGAAGCGTATCTAGAAACGTTGTTCAGGAAAATATTACTTGATCTCTTGCAATATTTTGATACTGTGAGTGGAGTTGCAAGTTTTCAAGACAACAATAGGACCTTTGTGATATCTTCGAACATGTAGCTGTTGAATTATTGGAAAGGAATCTAAAGTGAGATCTGTTAAACACGCTTAGATGGGAACCATAATTGCCTATATACCTAATTAATATCACTGTTGAGGTCATAATCAATCACAGCAACGAAGTGTTGAGGGGATAACGTAGTTCAACTGAAATATAAAAGATATCAGTGTACGACCCATTTGGGGCTTATCCACTCTTGAATTTTTGACAGCAGTCGTTAGGCATGCTGTAGTACTCATTTTATGACTCTGTAAACTGACAGAATAAGGGGAAAGGCGCACGCTAGTTAGTGATATAGAACTGGGACCTAAACAGATCGAAATGCTGACAATAGCAAATATGCAAGCAAACGATGGTATATGGGTGAAAAATGAGAAAGTGTAAAGAATACACTGTTAACAATTGACGAACAGAGTAAAGAAAAAGCCAAACCGACAAGAAGAGTATTAGTGGACGTTACTTACGTTCGTGCTGGTGAGGGGGACTCAAAGTGAAATGAAATCACTTGTCGATCGTGGTGGCTTGAACAACCCATAAAAATGGAATTATATAGTATTTGATTCTCCTAACGAATCAGCTGACTCTATTTCTGCGCTAATCAAGAAAATTCGACGTTGACTTTCCGACCTTTTTCAGCAAATCCTTTAGCAGTTTATGAGATTCAGAAGAGTTGTAAATATATATAAGTGCATCCTTTGTTTATTTACATATAATTGTTGTTGTTATTATTGTTGTTGTTAGCATTAAGTTCTTGAAATTTATCAGAGGAGTCTATGGATAATAATTACTGAGTTCAAATTTATCATATTCTTGCAAATTATATTGCATGTGCTGGTCATGGGTCAGGTTTTTCTCTTTTGGCCTTTTAGACACTTGCTCTTTCCACAAACTTCATTCACAACTGGCATCTGCCCTTATCCTATACACACTTACTCTATAGACATCTATATCTCTATACCAATACTTCGCAAAGCCTTGCGGCATCAACGCAAAGGGGTTAAAAACCCAAAAAGAAATTTGAGTAGAGAAAGAGAATGGCAAACACTTGATGTTATGGTGCCCACAACAACAAACAGCTCCGTGACCAGATACAGACCACACCATCATCAGGAGGAATCACTTCGCAGTTTCGGCCCCTTTTCCTCGACTGCTAGTAAAAATGTCTTGGAGTTATATTACAAGATTGCAAGCTAAATTAAACTAGTAAATAGCAAAGATTATACTAAATCAAAATATTCACAGTTATAAAATTTCCTTATTGAAGCAAGTATCCCATTCTTGTATCGTTTTTGAAAAGAAACTGTTTCTGTATGACTCTGTTTTACATAGAAGCGGTATAAATGTTTGACTATTATAGCTGCATTGCCTTGTGCTTGCTGTGTTTTTTGAAACGTATCTGGGAACTTTGACAGTAGAAGTTATTTACAATCATTTTGAATAAATGTAAGTCGAGCTGCCTTCTTCTAATCCTGAGGTGTTGGTATGTCTAGCCTTTTCATCTGGGCAGTCATACAACCAGGTTCACGATCTTTGAAATTGGATGCAAAGCGGACTGTTTTTCTCTGTACCTTCTCTATAACGTGGATCTGGTTGTAAACATAAGGATCCCAGACTGAAGAAGATTATTCCAAGATAGGAAGCAGAAGAGACTTATAAGCTTGTAGCTTCACTTCCTGTGGGCAATGTTTGAGGTTTCTGTTAATAAACCCCAATGTTCCACTAGCTTTCCCAACAATGCTTTCAACGTGGTACGTCCAAGACAGTCCATGCTTTAAGATCGTCCTGTCTTCTACCTTATCCTTCTTATGAATATAGTATTTATAACCTTGCCCTCCGTTCCAGTTTTGTGCTTAAGTAACAATACCAATCAACTAACTCTCCATCTGTATTCAATCTTTTGTTTTTGTGTTAATAGCCTTACTTTTCGCTTCTCTTTAATTTTGTCGCAAATAAGAAATGAAATTTGTATAAATTAGACCTTGTTTGCAAAGGAGTTTACCCAAAAGTTTTTATTTCATATGCTTCCTGTACTCTGAAACAATTGAGAGCAATACTTTTTAAACGGTATTTTTCTCAGGGTTTTTTGTCTTTCCGGATGCAAACTGGAATTTTTCCGTCACTTCCATTTTTTTGCTTTCCGCGATGAGTTTAACTTCGCAAATAATTCTTTCTTTGTTATATCCAGCTTCTTCATTTTGCATACTTTGTCTGTTTCAAGATATAATTTGTATTAAAGGTTTTCATCTTTCTAATAAGAAATTAGGACTTAAACAGGAGTTAAGGCTGTCCTGTTCTTACTACCAGCAAAGTTGGATAACTAATACTTGCGATGTTTTGGATAATACCCGTATTTTGTTTTTCACGTCGTGAAATTATCAAATAATGTTTTATTTTATAAATCTAACATTGTCCTGTACGATCAAATCTAAAATCTATTAAACATTAAAGATTGAGAGAATAACAAATTTGGACAGCTGCATAAATACTAACGGCGAGATAAGTCTAGAATGAGAAACGCTATGAAATTATGGCATCTACACGTGTGTGCTACAGGCAAGCCTACTTGTGAAGACGTGGAACATGACTTTACTACACTCAGTTGTTTTGGTAATCATAAACTTTGTCAGTATACTAAGACCGTAATTCTTAAAAGCTAAGTATTCGGTAAGCACATTCCAGGGCAAGCATATCAAGGTTGGAAGAAAAGAACATTTTTTCTAACAAAGCCACGTTTTTTTTAGACAAAAAGAATCCTCTTAGACAAAAATTTAATCTAGGATTTCAAATATGTTTCCATCACCTCCTATTTCTTCAGCTTCTTCGGTAACAAGCTTCTTGTTACATGTTGAGCTTCAAGTAGTAGTTCCTCAGTAATAACTTCCTCGGTTATGTTGGGTTTGGGATCTGTGTGATGTAAGGGAGTCTGTCTTGCTCGTTGCGTCGTATCTGTAGTCCACAAAATGCAGGCGGGATTAATAATGTTCGCTAACGACGAGCAGAGAGTATATGTATGCTAGATGGAGAACTTTACTAAACAACTAGGATTTGATATACAAATTCCAGTAGTATATCCTCTGAAAAGAAATGAAGATCTATTTTTCTTTCTATCCTTCTAGCAATTCATCTTTTATCAAACATAAAAAACTGCAATGTACAGCATGATAAAATATATTTCGAACTTTGTGTCCCTCGTCAGTTTCAATCTTACAACAAGTAAACAGGTACTTCTTTATACAAAATGCTATTGCAAACAAGAGGTCCTTAGGGAATATAAAACAAAAGGCACTCCTTCATTTACAGTAAAAAAATAAGATGAGATGAAATAAAACACGCTTTTGCTGTTATTTTTATTAATATTTTTGCTTATATCTTGATAACTAATTGTTCCTAAACTCGTTCTTTGTGTTCAGTTCAGGTTTTGGATCCCTGATGTATAAGGCTTCCAAAGCAAGCAAATGATCCAGACTTGTTGTTGCATGTATAACTTCAATATGTTGAAAACTAGCCTTTTGTTTGATAAAGTTACAGAAATGGGATTTGACTGCACCATCCCTTTTATTCTTGTGTTCATTCAAGCGATTAATCAAATGTCGTCTTGTTTGACCGACATAGCAGGAAGTGCATCCTGGACACGTAATTTTATATATCACTCTGTTTCTAAGTTCCTTTTTTACCGGTGTTTTCAAACTTGGAAGTGTTGTCTTCAGTTTTCTCAAGGTAACAATTGATTGTATTAGTGCCCCAGATTTTTTTAGCT